>CAUYRT010042293.1:0-29142 GCA_963574885.1 Lepilemur ruficaudatus
TCTGGGAGGCTGAGGCGGGCGGATCGCTCAAGGTCAGGAGTACGAAACCAGCCTGAGCAAGAGTGAGACCCCGTCTCTACTATAAATAGAAAGAAAGAAATTAATTGGCCAACTAAAGATATATATAGAAAAAATTAGCCGGACATGGTGGCACATGCCTGTAGTCCCAGCCACTTGGGAGGCTGAGGCAGGAGGATCGCTTGAGCCCAGGAGTTTGAGGTTGCTGTGAGCTAAGCTGACGCCACGGCACTCACTCTAGCCCGGGCAACAGAGTGAGACTCTGTCTCAAAAAAAAGAAGAGCGCCTTGCCTTGTGTCTTTAATGAGAGCCCACCTTCATTTACTCCACACATAATTTCAACAGGTCTGGTGGAGCAGAGACTGCAAAGAGCCCCCTAAATCCATTTTCCCCCTTCCTTTTTGCAGTAGAGCTCCCGAGGTTAAACCTGGGTTCACGGCTGCCCTGCTAGAGAATACATATCCCAGCCCCCCTTGCAGTCAGATGCAGCTAGGAACTGAGTCCTAGCCAGCAGGATGGGAGTGTATGCAATATGTTTAACTTCTGGGCCACATCCTTAAAAGGAAGCTGCCTGCTCCCTACTTCCTCTTTCCCCTCTGTGAAGATGGGCGAGGGGGTGGCCAGCTTTGATGATGCTGACCAGGACAGCACACTAGGGTCGGCCAAGCAACAGGACAGGAAGCACTTGAGTCACATGATGATCTGGAGAAGCACCCTAGAATGCTGACCACCTTGGACTTTTCCACGGGAGAGCAATAAACCTTGTAAAGTCACTATTGTTTGGTCTCTTTTACAATAGCCGAACCAATAGCCTAACGGATAAGCCTACTTTCCTGATTTTCAAACCCACAGTGGAAGAGCAGGAGCATATTGGAAGGAGAAAGGACTTATGAGAAAGCAAGGGCAGTGAAAAAAGCAGAAGTCAAGAGCGAGAGAAGAGATAGAGCAATTGTAAAACAAACTCAGACGTTCGGAGTCATTTAGTGCAGGGTCTTTCCAATAAGCCGTGCAGGCGTCACTGTGGTCTTGGGCGGTCCTGGAAATGTGCTCAGAACCGTCCCGTGTCATTAGGAGAAAGTTAAGTCATTGACCAAATATTTTGTTTTAAAAGGAAGGTAATTATATATTTAGAAAGTATTTTCAATCAAAAATTATTAAAATTTGGATGTTAGGGGGAGAAACCTTCAGCATCCAGAAAACCCAGTCATCCCAAATTACACCTTTGCTCGAGCATCAGAAAGCAGAAAGATTTTGATTCATTGATGTTGACCTTCTCCCTCACTAGATTATAAATCCTTTTAAGGTTGGATGGTATCTTCTTTTTATTTCTAGTATCTAACACAGTGCCCTGACTCAATAAATACTTTTTAATGGCTATGGGGGTGAGGTCTATGTTACCTTAGATGACAGAGCTTAGGAGAGTCCCACTAGCTGATTTGGGATACAGATGCTCCTCCGCTTGTGAAGGTGTCCTGTCCTGACAAATCCACCATTAAGTTGAAAACATCTTAAGTCGAAAATGCGTTTAATACACCTAACCTACTGAACATCATAACTTAGCCTAGCCAACCTTAAATGTGTTCAAAACCCTTGCATTAGCCTACAATTGGACACAATCATCTAACACAAAGCCTATTTTAGACTAAAGTGTTGAATATTATGTAATTTATTGAACACTGTACTGAAAGTGAAAAACAGAATGGTTATATGGGTATTTGAAGCATGGTTTCTACTGAATGCCTATCGCTTTTGCACCATGGTAAAGCCAAAAAATTGTTAAATCAAACTGTTGTAAGTTGGGGCCCCTCTGTATTGATCTGTGAAATTGCCTGAGATCCTAAACCAGCCCAGTGAAGAGCCACAGAGGCATAACCCTCACAATCTATTGAGCCCACGGTGGCCCTGGGAACTTGTCCCTGATATCTAGAAATCGTTTCATCAGAACCACTCACCCGAGCTCACAGAGACCTACACACACAAGGATATTCATTGCGGAATTGTTTGCAATTGCCAAAAACAAAAACAAAAAACCAAAAAGCACAACTGTGCACAACCTACCCAACTGTACATGGCCTTTCTGCACTGCCCAGTTGAGATGTTCAGGAAAACTCGAAATGAGAGGGAAAAGGCAGAAGGCCCAGGAAAGAGTCAGCTGTTTCTAATCACTGCTGTTTCCCATCAGTTTGACTCTAATGATTTAGGCCCCGAAACAGGAGAGCCACACGCTAGGGTCCCTGACAGCCCAAGGCTTGGTGTTGGGTGAGGCTGCTGGGCAGGGGCTGAGGGTGGGGTGTGAGGGGGCCGGGCGCCTGGAGGTGAAAGAGTCAGATTCTGCAGATTTTGCTATAGGATCCAGAGTATAAAACTTATGCCACTAACAGGGACAGTATTTTCAAGGCAGAACAAAGACACTAATCACATTTTAAGTGATGCTCCAGATACTAAACCCAAGAGCCACATAAAAACTCTGTAAGGAAGTGGGTCCATTTTGAGAGCTGGGCTTCTATCGTACACTCTAATCTGCCCTTCCAGACAGAAGGGAATTTGACTTCTTGTGCAGAAGGTAGAGGGGCAAAGTATTGGGATAGAAAACCCTTTTTTCCACTGTCTTCTGTCCAAACAGACATGGGGTTCTGGATTTCTAAAGAGGGGAAGGCCTCAGGCTTTGGTCTGGACCCCACTGGAAGCTGGCATTCCCCAGGTTGGTGGGGCCAGGGTGGAGAAGTCAGGGCCCTACAATCACTTGGCCATCCACAGCAGAGAATCCTGGCCTCTCTGCTCCTGGGCAGCCCTGACCTCCCTGTCCCCTCTCCCCTGGCCTCAGGCTGGGCCCCACTCACCAAGGCGGCACCAGGTAGATAGCCTCAGCCAGTGGCAGTCTCTTTTACTAGCACTTCTCCCTGGAAGATGGGAAATTCACGACTGGTGGGAGGTCACTGTCATCCACCACCAACAGCTACTACCACTTATCAATACCAGAAACTTCTGGTGGGTGAGATCAGAGGCAGGTGCTGATGACATCACAAAGGAGGCACCACTGTTGCCCAGAACTCTGGAATTCTGGTGTCATTTTCTCATGGAGAATTGAGCTCCACTGGGCATTTTCAAACACATCTCGGGGTTTGAAGCCTGCACAGCCTTACCTCAATTCTGTCTTGAGCCTGGTGGGTACCCTGGAGGATTAGGTTGTTAAAGAATACATGGGATTAAGGCCCTAATAAAAGAGGCTTTACACAGCCTTCTGCCCTTTTTGCCTTTCTGATTTCTGTCATATGGGGACGGCATTCAAGGCGCCATCTTGAAGCAGAGAGCAGGCCTCACCAGACAGTGAAACTAATGATGCCTTGATCTCGGACTGCTCAGCCTCCAGAACTGTGGGAAATAAATTTCTACTGTTTGTAAATTACCCAGTCTGTGATATTTTGTTATGGTAGCACAAACAGACTAAGGCAGTTTTTTGGGTTTTTTTTGGTTTTTTTTGGAGACAGAGTCTCGCTCTATTGCCTGGGCTAGAGTGCTGTGGCATCAGCCTCGCTCGCAGCAACCTCAAACTCCTGGGCTCAAGCAATCCTCCTGCCTCAGCCTCCTGAGTAGCTGGGACTACAGACATGTACAACCAGGCCCGGCTAATTTTTTCTATTTTCAGTAGAGACGGGATCTCGCTCTTGCTCAGGCTGGTCTCAAACTCCTGAGCTCAAGCGATCCTCCCGCCTCGGCCGGCTAAGGCAGTTTTCCCAATCAATGTCACCATTCTTGGCCCACGTGTACTTGAGTTTCTGCAGACCAGGAGTGAAATCGTGAGGTCATTGTGGGTATGGATCTTCAGCTTTACTAGTTCATGCTAAGGTGTTTTTCAAAGTATAAATTGTATCAGTTTAAGCCTCCATCAGCAATGAATGAGAGGTCCAGGTGCTCCACTTCCTCTTCAATATTCAGCATTGATCTATTTTAGTTGTTACCATTCTAGTGGACCTTCAGTCGTGTCTCACTGTGGTTTTTATATGCATTTCATGAATTACTAATGAATGAGGCACATGGCCATACATGTATTGGCCATTTGTAGTTCATTTTTTAATTAACAAACTTTATTTTGTATACCAATTTTAGGTTCACAGGAAAATGGAGTGAAAAGTATGTAAATTTCCCATATGCTGCCTCCACATATACACAGCCACTGCCACGGTCAGGATTCTGCACCAGAGCAGTGCATTTGTTACAATCTGTGAACCTACACTGGCTCATCATTATCAGTCAAAGTCCATGGTTTACATTAGGGTTCACTCTTGACTTTGTACATTCCATAGGTTTTGATGCATAATAACATATATCCACTAATGTGGTATCCTCTGGAATAGTTTCACTGCCTAAAAATCCTGTTTTCATCCATCCCTCCTCACTAACCCCTGGTGACCACTAATTTTTTTGCTGTCTTCATAGTTTTGCCTTTTCCAGAATGTCATATAGTTGGAATTAGACAGTATGCAGTCTTTTCAGATTGACTTCTTTCACTTAATGGTTTTCATTTCAGTTTCCTCTATGTATTTTTGTGGCTTGATAGCACATTTCTTTTTTAGCATTGAATAATATTCAATTGTCTGGATGGACCACAGTTTGTTTGCCCATTCACCCACTGAAGAACATTTTGGTTCCTTCCAAATTTTAGCAATTATGAATAAAGCTTTATAGGCAAGAGCCACCATGACCAGCAAGTTTTAAGCGTTCTCTGTATAGTCTGGATATTAATCCCTTATCAGGTATATCATTTGCAAATATTTTCTCCCATTCTTTGGGTTGCCTTTTCATTCCATTGATAGTGTCTTTTGAGGCACAATTTTTTTTAATTTTCATGAAGTCCAATTTGTATATTGTTTCTTTGGTTGCCTATGCCTTTGGTGTCATATCCAAGAAATCACTGCCAAATCTAATGTCATGAAGATTCTGTCTTATGTTTTCTTCTAAGAATTTTATAGTTTTGGGTCTTACATTTAGATCTTTGGTCCATTTTGAGTTTATTTTCATACATGGTGTTAGGTAAGGGTCTGACTTTATTCTTTTATATGTGGATATCCAGTTTTCCTGGTTCAGCTTCCCCACCTTCTTGGGTTCCCTGGCAGGAGATCTGTCCTTGCTTTAACTCACAGGAAGCAACATGACTGCCTGAAGGAGGAAATATTCCTGAGGACAGAGGCAAGGGGAGAGGTGGGACTACCATCCCCAGCCCTGGAAACTCTGCTCCATAACTCAGCCAAAGAGGACACCAAATCAGAGTGGCTGTTCAGCAGCACCATCCTGCAGGATGTATGTCCTGCTGGTCTCCTGGGCATGATCCCCTAGCCAGCCTTCCCACACTGCCAGAATAATCCCTTTGGGACCTCCTCATTTGGGACAGACAGCACCTCAGCCATTTACTAGAGCCAAGGCAAACCTGAGCTTAAGGCACCACCTAGAGCTGAAAAGGAGGCAGTGACCTAGCAGTAAACATTCACTAAGCAAATATATTCAATGAAAAACAAAACAGAGCTGGATAGAAAACTGGAATAAATAACTAATTCTTCAATGCAAAGATGAAGACATACACCTACAAGAAACAACAATAAACAGGGAAGCATGACCTCCCCAAAAGGACAAAGCAAAAATCCAGTAACTGACTCTAACGAGATGGCAATTTGTGAGATTCTGACCAAGAACTCAAAATAGCAATTTCAAGGGACCTCAGCGATTTCCAAGATAAAGGAAATCAATTCAGAAATTTATCAGAGAAATTTAATGAAGAGATTGAAATAATAATTTGAAAAACTCCAGAAATCTTGGAACTGAGAAATATATTTGCTGAACTAAAGAACTCTTTATTGGCTCTCGACAGCAGAATGAACCAAGGAGAAGAGAGACTCGGTGAGCTTGAAGACTGGCTATTTGAAAATAGAAAGTCAGAGAAGAAAAAATAATGTAAAGGAATGAAGGCTTCCTACAAGACATAGATAATTACCTTAATAGACCAAATCTGAGAATCATTGGTGTTCAAGAGGGAGCTGAGCAAAAACAAGGGTTAGAAAGCTTATTCAAAGAAATAATAAGAGAAAATTTTCCAAAACTTGAGAAAGATAGACATAGCCAGGTACA
This sequence comes from Lepilemur ruficaudatus, assembly GCA_963574885.1. NCBI lineage: Eukaryota > Metazoa > Chordata > Mammalia > Primates > Lepilemuridae > Lepilemur > Lepilemur ruficaudatus. The sequence continues at coordinate 6,139 of CAUYRT010042293.1, forward strand.
AGAAAGTCTTAGAACACCAAACAGATTTAACCCAAATAAGGCTATCCCAAGGCATATAATAATCAGAAAACAATAGACTTTAAGATAAAAATTGTTTCAAGAAACAAAGACTGTCATTATAATGATAAAAGGATCAATTCATCAAGAAAATATAACAATTATAAAGATATATGCACCCAGCAACAAAGCTCCTAAATATATGAAGCAAAAACTGACAAAATTAAAGGGACAAATAGACAATTCAACAAAAATAGTTGTAGACTTTAATATTCCACTTTAAATAATGGATAGAACAACTATACAGAAGATCACCAAGAATATAGAAGACTTGAGCAGCACCATAAACCAACGAAAGCTAGCAGACATCTATAGAGCACGTCACCCAACAACATTCTTCTCAAGTGCACATAGAACGTTCTCCGGTATAAGTCAGGCCATCAAACAACTCTCAATAAATTTTAATAGGTTGAATCATACAAATTATGATTTCATACAAAGTATATTTTCTGACCACAGTGAAATGAAATTAGAAATCAGTAACAGAAAGAAATCTGGGGAATTCACAAATATGTGGAAATTAAATAACACACCCTTAAATAACCAATGGGTCAAAGAAGAAATCACAAAGTAGGTTAGAAAATATTTTGAGATGAATAAAGACTTAAATACAACATATAAAAACTTATGGGAAGTATTGGAAGAGGGAACTTCTGAGCAGAGGGAGATTTATATTTGTAACTGCCAACATTAAGAAAGAACAAAGATTGCAAATTAGTAATTTATTCTCCCACCTTAAGAAATTAGAAAAAGAAAAGCAAACTAAATCCAAAGCAAGAAGAAAGATTAGAGTGGAGATAAATGACATAGAGAACAGAAAAGCAATAGAGAGAATGAACAAACCCAAAAGTGGGTGCTTTGGAACCATCATCAAAATTGACAAATGTTTATCTGGCTAAACAAGATAAAAACAGAGAAGACTCAAATTACTAAAATCAGGAATGAAAGTGGAGAAATCACTACTGGCCTTGCAGACATTTTTTAAAAAGGATTATAAGAGGATGTTATGAACAATTGTATGCCAAAAAATTAGATATCCTAGATGAAATGAACAAATTCCTAGACATACAATCTACCAAAACTGATTGAAACACAAACAGAACAATAACAACTAAAAAGATCAAATTAGTAATCAAAAAACTTCAAACAAAGGAAAACACAGGACCACTAGTGAATTCCAGCAAAAGTTTAAAGAATTAACACTAGTTTTTCTCTAACTCTTCCCCTAAAAAGTACAGGATGAAACACTTCCTCATCCATTCTGTGAGGCCAGTATGATTCTGATGCCAAAGCCAGACAAAGACATCACAAGGCAAGGAAACAATATACCAATATCCTTTATGAATAAAGAGGCAAAAATCCTTAACAAGATACTAGCAAACCAAATTCAGCAGCATATTTAAAGGATTATATATTAATACCATGACCAAGTGGGATTTATCTCAAAATGGCAAGGATGGTTCAACAGTTAAAAATTAATCAATGTATAATACACCATGTTAAAAGATTGAAAATAAATCACATAAGCATTTCAATTGATGTAGAAAAAGCATTTGACAAAATCCAGGACCCTTTCATGACTGAAAAACACTCAGCAAACTAGGAATAGAAGGGAACTCCCCCAACCTGACAAAGACGTCACATTAGTCTGCTCAGGCTGCCATAACAAAGTACCACACACTGAGTGGCTTACACAACAGATATTTATTGTCTCACAGTTCTATAGGCTGGACATCCGAAATCAAGCTGTCAGAGTTTGTCTCTGGTGAGGCCTTTCTTCTTGGCTTGTAGAAGACACTTTCTCACTGTGTCCTCACGTGATCTTTCCTTTATGCTCTTGTGAAGAGAAATCTCTGATGTCTTTTCCTCGTCTTACATGGATACCAGTTCTATCAGATTAAGACCCCCTCCTTATGATCTCGTTTACCGTTTATTGCCTCCTAATAGGCCCTATCTCCAAGTACGCTCGCATTGTGGGTTAGGGCTTCAACATATGAATTTTGGGGGAACACAATTCAGTCCATAACAGGCATCTCTTAAAAACCCACAGCTGACATCATATTGAATAATGAAAGACTGAAACTTTCCCCCTACAGTCAGAGAGAAGACACGGATGTCAGCTCTTGCCACATCTATTCATCATGGTGTTGGCAGTTCTATCCAGGGAAATTAGGCAAGAAAAAGAAATAAAAGACAACCAGCTTGGAAAGGAAGAAGTAAAACTATACCTGTTTGCACATCACGTGCTCTTATAGAGAGAAACCTGTTAAGAATCTACAAATAAAACAAAGACTACTGGGGCTAATACAAAGTTCAGTAAAGTTTTAGGATATAATATCAGTGTGCAAAAATAAGTTGTATTTCTATATGGTAGCAATGAACAATATGAAAATGAAACTAAGAAAAGAATTCCACATGCTGCTTCATATTTTAGGAGGTGTTATAATTTTTAAAAAAGAAATAAAATAATTTCATTTATAATAGCACTGAAAAAAATAATTAGGAATAAATTTTGCTAAGGAAGTATAAGATTTGTACACTGAAAACTACAAAACATCATTAAAAAAATTAATGAAGCCGGGCGCGGTGGCTCACGCCTGTAATCCTAGCACTCTGGGAGGCCGAGGCGGGCGGATCGCTCAAAGTCAGGAGTTCGAAACCAGCCTGAGCAAGAGTGAGACCCTGTCTCTACTATAAATAGAAAGAAAGAAATTAATTTGCCAACTAAATATATATAGACAAAATTAGCTGGGCATGGTGGCGCATGCCTGTAGTCCCAGCTACTTGGGAGGCTGAGGCAGAAGGATTGCTTGAGCCCAGGAGTTTGAGGTTGCTGTGAGTTAGGCTGATGCCATGGCACTCTACAGCCCGGGCAACAGAGTGAGACTCTGTCTCAAAAAAAAACAAAACAAACAAACAAAAAAAAACATTAGGCATCTCCCAGGCTCCCCAGAAAGCTAAAATAGTATCAGACTGGGGGGGGCCACACAGCCAGGGACAAGGCCCAAGCCACATGACCACTTGACCTGGAAAGGCTCCAGGGTCGCCACAGCCAGGCTCGACTGCAGTTTGCACCGCGTTCTGGGCTCTGGACTTCTGAACCTCCCCCGTGGCTATCCCCGAACACCAGATGCTCAGGCCACCACTCTCACCAGAAAATGTCTTCTGCATTTCACTCTTGTGAATCTACGTCCCTCTCATTGGAGGAGACTGGTCATATACCTTCACTCCATCTTTAAGAGAGGCCGGGAGCATGGGACAGCAGCTTCTACTTCTGAGAAGTAGGACTCGGGATGTGAGCAACTCCCCAAACTTGGAAACCCGGAACCCAGAAAGTACTGAGTGGCCACCCACGAGGACAACAGTCCGCCAGGCAGATTTATTACACTGGCTCTAGAAAGTCGGCCAGGCCTTGCCATACAGGTATGTGTCTTCAAGCTGAGAATCCCCTTTGAATCCAGACATTGAAGTAACTGTCACCAACATTCACTGCGTGCCAGGCCTCGCGCTAAGCTACTTCTTAATATGTGCATTTTGCATTTAGGCCTCACAACGATTCTGCGAAGCGTCTACTGCAGTACGTAACATCATCACCCTCTCACAGTGAGGAAGCCGAGGCACAGAGAGGGTGCACCATGCCCTTCCTTACTCAGCGAGTGCATGAGGGAACAGGGACTTGAGCCTGGGAGGCCACTGTGCTATCCTCCCTCTGGCAAAGGGGTTCACTGGGTTGAAGACCAAACCCTGGTGCTGGGTCATCGCCAGCACTGTCTGTCCTCAGTTCTGAATTTAGGATGATGCCAAAACCAGAGAGATTTTCACAGGAAAATAAAGTTGACCAAATTTTAAGAATCATTGTGCAAACTCCTCTTAATGTTTTCTGAGATGAGCAGGTTTCACATACAAAGATGCTTTTTTTTCTGGTTAAAATTGAAGCATTGGAAATTCTTGGTGTCTTTTCCCTTCTTCAGAACCCTAACCTACCGGGAGCTGCTCCTGATGGAAAAACGTCATGTGAACTCCATTCCCAGGCGCCCACTCTTACACTTAGCACTATGTCGCTGCCTCAACTTCAGGGTCACCAGAAAGTTCTGGAAACCTTTGTAGAAATGGTTCCTGTTCTCACTCCTTCACATGTATTCTTTCAATTTTTCCAGACAGAGTCGGCGGCCAATTTAGAGAAACAAATATTTAAAACGAAATAACCCCACCTCCCACCTTGCCATAAATACATGAGTGTAAACTCTGCTTGTGAAATTCAACGCTTATTTGGCCTGCGGTTAAATCATAAAGGGGCCAAGGGTCCTGTTTAGGATGGCGATAAATGCACAAATGAAAATGCACACAGCTTGGGGAACACACTCAATTAACGATGGCCCCAGGGAAGCACCCTCCTTCCCAAGCCCGCAGCTCCCCTGCTTGGCACTTACCGGGTAGATGAAATTGGTGGAGGCGGGAGGGAGGGAGGGGATGCTGCTGTTTCAGTGCGTGATGACAACCAAAGCCAGGAGAAGGAAGTGGGAGGAGAGGCCAGAGCAGAGGGCCGTAACTTCATGATGAATTCCTGCCTATTCTGAGCAGATTGTCTCCAAATTTGTCATTGAACGTGCACATTCTTCTATGAAAACTGCCTTTCCAGGGACCTCAGAAAAGATTATGAGAACAGGAAGTGGGGTATCCAGTTATTCGTGCTGATAATGAACTTTATTCTGCGTTCATTATTTACGCACTCTGCATTCTGTGCCGTCGCTGTTTAGTGATAAAGTTAGTATTACTTTGTATACCTTCATTTGTGCGTTTGCTCAAGACAGTCGTCGACTCTGTGCCAGACGCTGCTGGGCACCCGGCAGGGCGAAGATGTCCTGGTGACGGCCCTCTGCTGCTTCTGCTCCGTCAGGGAGGGGGCATGGGGCATCTTCGTTACAAACGACGGCACAGGCTCGCCAGGTTGACGCGTGCTTGGAAGAGTCAAAGGATGGGATGAGAGCTGGTGAGAGGAGGAGCCACTGCGTCCAGAGGGCCAGGGAAGGAGGCCTGGGGGGTGACAGTTGAGCTGGAACTAGGGATGAGCAGGAGAAAAGTAGGTAAGAGGCAGAGGGAAGAGCAGGCGAGCAGATGCCAGGAAGGGGGGCCCAGGATACAGAAGTGGTTCTAAGTGTGGGTTTCTCGCCCTTTTCTCATCATTCTTACATCAGCTGTATGAGAGGTTGCCCAAGAGTGATCTGTGAGCCCCTTGCGTCAGAATCTCTTGGAAGTGCAGCTGGCCCTTGGTACCCACCGGCTCCATATCCACGGATTGAACCAGCCGAGGATCAAAAATACAAACAAGCAAACAAAACCCAAAGGAAAACAATAAAAAATTACAATAATAAAAATACAAATAAAAAGCAATACAGCATGCCAACTATTTACATAGCATTTACATCACGTTAGATATTATAAGTGATCTAGAGGTGATGTAAAGAATCCGAGAGGATGTGGCCGTTTGATATAAGGCACTTGAGCCCCTGCAGATTTGAGTATCCATGGGGGTCCTGCAACAGTCCCCCACGGATACCAAGGGACCACCGTATGTTAAAAAGCCAGATCCCTGGGACCCACTCCAGGCCACTAAATCAGAACCTCTAAGAGTAGACCCAGTAATCTAGACTTTAAATTCAGCGCTCACTCTGCCCCTCATGTGGTTCTTACACACACTGACTTGAGAGCCACTTGCTTATATTAGAGCTTTATAATTCCAGCAACGGCCTCCGCTGTTATGATACCATTTGATCCCCACAGCAACCTTATGTGGTATACAGCCTGATATGGTATACCGGTATGGAATACATCATTATTCTACTTTTACAGATGATATAACTGAGGCCTGGAAAAATGAAGGGATTTGTCCACTCATTCAAGTGCTCGTGCCCTTCTCGTCCACGAGGCTGGGTCTCCCAGGTGGATTACGTGATGACCACACCCACCTTATGAATGTGATAGAATATACCAGGCATGGTTTGCAAGCTTGAAGGCCTACTTATATTTCCCTCACAGTGATTGTTCTTGGCATAGTATCACCTAGTAGCCTAGCAGGTCTGAAGTCAGGCAGACCTGCAGTTGACTCCCAGCTCTGCCACTTACTAGCTGTGTAACCTTGGACAGGTTACTAAACCCCTATTTCTCAGCTACCTCCTTTGTTAAATAAGGATGAATAAATAATGCCTACATCGGCCGGGTGCGGTGGCTCACGCCTGTAATCCTAGCACTCTGGGAGGCCGAGGCGGGCGGATCACTCAAGGTCTGGAGTTCGAAACCAGCCTGAGCAAGAGTGAGACCCCCGTCTCTACTAAAAATAGAAAGAAATTAATTGGACAACTAAAAATATATAGAAAAAATTAGCCGGGCATGGTGGCATATGCCTGTAGTCCCAGCTACTTGGGAAGCTGAGGCAGAAGGATTGCTTGAGCCCAGGAATTTGAGGTTGCTGTGAGCTAGACTGACTGCCATGGCACTCTAGCCCGGGCAACAGAGTGAGACTCAGTCTCAAAAAAAAAAAAAAAAAGCCTACATCATTGAGTTATTGCAAAGATTAAGTGAAGTGCTGCACGTAAAACACTATGCACAGAGCTTTTGAACATTTGATAAGTGCTAAAAAATGGCAGCTATTGTACCATAATATTAAATATTTAGGGGTTGAATAAATATACACACTGAATATGTAAGAAATGTTACCAACTGAAGCCCAGATAAATGTCCCAAGAGATGTTACCCATGGAAGGCTTAAATGAGTGCTATGAGTCATTCAGGCAAAGACATTTAATAAAACCCAGTATCAATGGGTACACCTAGCACCCAGATCTTGGTATCTGAATACCATTTCTTACTAAAAGAAGCTAGGCTTTCTTTGAGAAATGTTGATTTAAGATCTGAAAAAGAGAAAGTACAAAGTGATTCTGGGACATCTTTTTGTGTCACTGTGATATTATGAAATAAATATATAAGTTGTCATGCATTGCTTAACAACAAGGATACATTCTGAAAATGCATCATTAGGCGATTTTGTCATTGTGCAACATCACAGGGCATACTTACATAAACCTAGACGGTATAGCCTACTACATACCTAGGCTATATGGGATAGCTTATTGCTCCTAGGCTATAAACCTGTACAACATGTTGCTGCACTGAATACTATAGGCAATTGTAACACAATGGTAAGTCTTCGTGTACCTAAACATATCTAACATAGAAAAGGTACAGTAAAAATACAATATAAAAGATAAAAAATGGTACCCCTGTATAGGATAGCTCCATTATAATCTTCTGGGACCACCATCATATATGTGGTCCCTTGTTGACTAAAATGTTGTTATGAATATATGACTATATATTTTTTAGTTTTCATCAACAGTTCTTGGCTCACAGCTCCTAAAACCCTTACAATTTCCTATGTGATTAGAGCAATAAGAGTATCTTTTGTTAAAATATTGGGCCTTTTGTCTTGGGTTCCTGAAACAGGTGAAAGATGAAAGACGTGTCTTTTGTTATTCATAACAAGCCTCTTTCAACTACACCTGGGTTTATGTTAATAATTTGATGTTTGGAAAGTCCCTAGATGACCGAGGATGGGGGTACCAGTTGCCAGGGGAATCAACGGTGGGATTAGAGGGCTGGAACTTTCAGTTCTATCCCCACTTCCTAAGAGGGAAGAGGGGCTAAAGGTTGAGCTGATCACCAATGGCCAATGATTTAATCAATCTTGTCTATGTAATGAAGCCTCCATAAATACCCAAAAGGACTGGGTTCCGGGAGCTTCCAGGGTGGCTAACAAGAATGTATCCAAGTGTGGGGAGGGTGGTGCACCCCAGCTGCCCAGGGACAGGAGTTCCTGTGCCTGGGGCCCTTCCAAATCTCACCCTATGTAGCTCTTCATCTGGCTGTTCATTTGTATTCTTTAAAATACCCTTTGTAATAAATGGGTAAACGTAAGTAATGTGTTTCCCTAAATTCTGTGAGCTGCTCCGGCAAATTAATGGAACCCAAGGAGGGGGTTGAGGAACCCTGACTTATATAGCACAGGTCACAGTCTGGGGCTTGTGATTAGCAGCTAAAGTGGGGACACTCTTGTGGGACTGAGCCCTTAACCTGTGGGATCTGATGCTTTTTCTCCAGGTAGAGAATGTCAGAATTGAATTGAGCTAGAGGACACCCAGCTAGCGTGTGCTGGAGAATTGCCTGGTGAATGGGGAAAACCCTCCCCACGAACCTGATGTCAGAAGTGAAGTGTTGAGTGACTTGGTAAGAGAATAAGAAAAACACTTTGTCCTTTGTTTTTTTCCTATCTCTAGAGTCATGAAACATAGAAGTACTTAAAGACTGATGGGATGTGTCAAACAGACGGATTAGCTAACCCAAAGTGGATCCCATTTCCCAAATTTGGGACAGTTTGAGTATCAGAGAAATAATGACAGTGATGTTGATTATAACGCATTGAGTAAAAAAAGAAAAATCTGAGTTCACAGTAGTGATTAAAAAAATGGAATGGAACAGGGAAAGCTTTTTTTTTTTGGACAAGATGTTAGCATCTGTATGTGGAAAGAAATCTAGAGTAAGAAAATTACTGTTTTGTAACACCATTGTAATGACGGACTCAGACAATGATCATTATTGGATGCTAAAACCATTGGTTAAAGACCATTGGGAAACTAGATAGATATTCACACAGTCTTAAAGTTTACTGATTAATATTACTTTAATATTCTGCAAAGAGAAAAGTGTATCTTTCCTTTGGGGAGAACTGGTAAATACCATCAAACCGAATGATCAAATTTAGCATCACCTACTGTAGGACAGACTGACAGGTGCCTTCTGACATGATGCAACAGGAAGTATGCAACCCCACCCATCCCAGGTAGTATTATTGCCAAAATTGTCTAACCTGAATCAAATAACAGGAGACAATCAGACAGATCCAGAAGGACTTTCTTCAAAACAACCAACCTGTACTCTTCAAAAACATTGCTGTTGTAAAAGATAAAGAGGAAAAAAGATGGGAAGAATGTTCTAGGATCTAGATTAACATTCTAGAATTAATGTTGTAGAATCTAAATTAAACTAGAGACATGACAACCAAATGCACTGTATAGTCCTTCATTGGATCCTGCCTTTAAAAAAAAAAGCCAGAAAACAATTCAAATGTACATCAACTGATGAATAGATAAATACTGGTGTGGTATATCCATTATGTAATAATACACTGCAATATTACTCAATCAGAAAAGGATATAACGTATTGATAAATGCCAAAACAGGGATGAACCCTGAAAACATGCTTAGAGAAAGGAGCCAGACATGAAAGGACACATATTATAATTTTGGACACATATTGTATAATTTCATTTCTGTGAAATTTCCAGAATAGGCAAATCCATAGAGATAGGAAGTAGATTGGAGGCTGCCAAGGGCTGGGGGGAGGTGAAAATGGGGAGCAATTCCTAAAGGACCATGGTTTCTTTGCGGTATGATGAAAATGTTCTGGAATTAGATAGTGGTGATGTTTGCATAACCTTGTGAATATGCTATAATAAAAACCTGAATTGTACTCTTGCAGAGGGTAAATTTTTATGATGTGTGAATTATATCTAAATTTTAAAAAGCTATAAAGGATATTGATTGAGACAATTGGAAAAATTTGAATATCTATTAGGTAATATTTTTTCAGTGTTAACTGTCTTAGACCTGGTAATGGTATTGTGGCTTTATTGTAGTATGCTCTACCTTCTAGGAAATATTTAGGGAGTATGTAAGGACGAATTTAAGGATGGAATATTTAGGGATGAAAGGTCAGGATATTTGCATTTTTTTCAAATGTTATCAGAAAAAAAAGTATCAGTGGAAAGCAAACGTGGCAATATTTTAGTGCAGTTGACCCTTAAACAGCATGAGTTTGAACTGCATAGGTCCCACTTATATACCCAGATTTTCTTCTGCCTCTGCCACCCCTGAGATAGCAAGAGCAACCCCTCCTCTGCCTCCTCCTCCTCCCCTTCCTCAAAGTGAAGATGATGAGGATGAAGACCTTTATGATCATTTCCACTGAGTGAACAGCAGATATACTTTCTCTTCCTTATGATTTTTCTTAATAACATTATCTTTTCTGTAGCTTACTTTATTGTAAGAATATAGTTTATAGTACATAGAACATATAAAATATGTATTAATCAACCGTTGATGTTATCGTTAAGGCTTCCAGTCAACAGTGGGCTATTAGTTGTTAAGTCTTTGGGGATTCAAAAGTTATATGGGGATTTTCAACTGCATGGGAGTGGGCACCCCGAACCCCTGTGCTGTTCAAGGGTCAACTGTAATTAAGACAGGGATTGGGGGGACGACTTATTGAGTGTCTGCTATGCACCAGATAGGAGGAGATGGATTCCTGTGGATTGTGACAAGGAAATTAGGACTATCAAGGCACAGCCCTACCTCCTTTCTGGCTGAGTCCTCCACGGAGAGTGAACTGTACGCCTCCCTTTAGAACTTCTCTTGTTCCTGCTAGCATCAGAGACAGAAAGGCTATTTGTCTTCCGGAAAAGCCAGTCTGTTCTCACATTTCTTAAGTAGAGTGGGTGCCCGGAACCATGTGGTCTAATTTAATAGCATTGGCTGGGGTCGGGGGGCGGGGTGGGGAATGTCTTAAAGTCTCCCAGAGAGCTAGTGTTAACTTTATTAGTGAAATTGAAAGGGTGATGAGATGCAAGTTGGTTGAGGGTGGAGGCCTAAGGACAGCAAGGAAGAAGGGGTGGGCCTGGGGGCCTTTGGCGGAGAAGGCAAATGGTCAGGCTGGAAACTCAAAGCTTGGTCGTTGAGTTTGGGTGATAAACGGGAAAGGAAGGAACCGACGCCCCAGTCCCATTCTCAGGCTCTGAAGAGTACAGCTGGCCCACGGGCTCGTCTCTGCTCAGAGCCCAGCTGTGCCTGGCTAGTGGTGAGTAAAGGGGTGAAGTGACGGCTTGGCTGTCCCCCTACTCACATTGCCCCTCCTAACCCAGGAACCATTGCCATCTGCCCGGCCTCTTGTTTGTCTTTGTGCCATTATTTTTCTCCTCAAGGCTGCTAGGAGAGAGAGAGCCTTAGAAAGCTGAACTAACTCGTGTTTACTTTTGGACAGAGATTCGGGGTCTCAGTTTGGGGCAGGGGTTGGGGGAGTGCAAATGGCTTGAGTAGCAGCAGCAGCGACACAGGGAAGGTTTTGGGAGGCCAGCTGGGGAGGGTGCGAAAGACTGGACTCCTGGTTCACCCCTGACCACTGGTGCCTTCTGTTTTTAAAACAGACATGCTTCACCCTTCCCAGCTCAGGGGCCAAAGAGAGGAACTTGAAACGCAAAAGTCCCAGCCGGGGACGTGAAGCTGCAAGAGCTCATTGCCTGAAAAATATTGACTGTTTCTTTTTTTAAGCTAATATTCCAAATTTCTTATGAAAGTCAACTTAGACATCCAGGACACAGGAAACAAGGCAAGAGGCTGCAGCCAGCTGCCTCAGAGGACCCGGGACACTTTCTTAATAACATCCAGATGGTTCCACAGAAATTGCTAACATCTTGAAAAAAAAAAAAAATCAGCTGCAGGAGAAATGAGATTCAAGTGGTTTAGGAAGGACAGCCTGGAGGCGAGTCCCAAGGGACTGAGAGTGGGTCTGAAATGCAAACCTCTGTGGTGGGGTTCCTGCTTCCTGCAGCCAGCCTGGAGGGGAGTGGGGGGCCTGCCCAGGCCTCGCTTCTGTTGGAGCCCTGGGGTTGGTGAGGGAGCCTCCGCGAAACGGGCCTTCTGGTCAAGTTAATCCGTTCACTAGCCTGGTTTTGCAATAACTTTTTACATTAATATGATTTTTTTCTTTGTTTTAGAGAGGACTATTTGCTTCCCAATCTGCTATATCTGTTAGGCTCTTCAGGCATAGGGCTTGGGGCCAACAGGTTTTGAGGGCCCATGGCAATATTTAACTCTGAAAAAAAAGATGACATATATCCTATATGTATCATCCTATTTGTGATATGTATCTATCTACACAGCAAAATATTGCATTTCCCAACATATGAAAAGAACCCCACAAAATTTAAATTAGTAAATGTCTAGTTAAATGTCCTCAATAGCAAACATCATGTCAGCTCAATCAGCTCTTAGGTTTAATGTTCAGCAAAAGCTTTTTTTCATTTGAAAACAATCTGTACATTAGATTTTCTCCTTTCTTTTTTTTTTTTTTTTAGAGACAGAGTCTCACTATGTTGCCCGGGCTAGAGTGAGTGCCGTGGCGTCAGCTTAGCTCACAGCAACCTCAAACTCCTGGGCTCAAGCAATCCTTCTGCCTCAGCCTCCCAAGTAGCTGGGACTACAGGCATGTGTCACCATGCCCGGCTCATTTTTTCTATATATATCTTTAGTTGGCCAATTAATTTCTTTCTTTCTATTTATAGTAGAGACGGGGTCTCACTCTTGCTCAGGCAGCTTTCAAACTCCTGACCTCGAGCGATCCGCCCGCCTCGGCCTCCCAGAGTGCTAGGATTACAGGCGTGAGCCATCGCGCCCGGCCCAGATTTTCTCCTTTCAGAGGAATTATTTTGACATCAGTTCCTTGGAGCCAGATAATTTTAAAAGCAAAATTTTAAAATCCTTCCCAAATCGTCCTGGGGGCTGGGAACGAAGAGGCTGAGGGCTCCTGAAGCCCTTACCGCAGTTGTGGTGTTCTGAAGAGGAGTGTGTTTCCTTCCCCTTCTCCTCCCAGTGGCCTTCCCCCAAGGAAGAGGAAGTGACTTGCTCGTGGAATGTAACTGTTTGCACACAAGTCACTTATGTGGAACCAAAAATTGGGGAGAGGGAAGTAGGAGCCATAGACGCAGGGCTTGATCCACCTTAAGGGAGACTTGGAGTTTTCCCCTCCCCACAACACACCCCTCAGCTGGGCCCACAGACGCCTCCCGGCCTCCCACCCTGTCTGCGGGTTGCCCCCACCACCGGAGGATTCGGCTCCTTTGTCTGACTTGGACAACAGAAGATTAGAGCTGGGAGGCCTGCCGTACAGTTCTACATTCTAAATCGAGAGGCGTGCAGGAGTGGGGAATGAACAGCAAGAATCCTGGAACTTTCGGTCTGAAATGCCTCGGGTATTTAGCATGAAAAATCTGTGTGTAAAAGAAAAAAAAAATTCTTTTAAAATCTATGTGTAATTGAAAAAAAAAAAAAAACTTATGCTGGAACCAGAATTTTCTGCAACAAGCAACATTACCAAAGAAAAACCAGCCAAGAGAGCCTGCCTGAACTGGTTATGGCGCGTTAACCAGGTAAACTCATTAGATGGAGCCATCGCCTTCCTCGGGGAGAACATTGACATTTAAGCTCTGGCTTCTTGAGATTTCGCTGGAGGACTCTTCGGTGGAATGCAATGACTCCTTCCTTCCTCCTCAAACTGAAATCCGGGCTATTACAATTCCAAATGGACACAGAGTCCTGCCAAGTTTATAGGAAATTGGAATGACAGTGTGGGTTCCCACCACCAGGAATAGCAGAAGCCGAATGCTCAGAAAATAAGTAACATTTCCCTTGTGATTCCCAAATGCGTCTATTTTTATTTTAAAGGGTTCTGTGTTTTCATTCAGTTTTGCGAATGGAGGAATCCATATGGAATTTTCACCAACTCTTCTAAAATAAGAGCATGCAACTTCTCAGCAGTGCGCTGAACTGTCCACAGAGATCCAAGGGCACGTGGGAAAGAATCGCAGACATTCACTTTCGAAGACCTGTGAGAAATCAACAGGGTACCTTCTGGGCACGTGGCAAAGGGCAATATCGGTTGCTAAATCCGTGTACAAGAGATGCTGTCTTTGACAAGATGTAGCTCATCATTTAATAGAAGTTATAAAGTAGATGCTCTAAAATGAGCAGCGTGTATGAATTTAATAAATATGAAATATATATTTAAAGTGCAGGATTTGGGCAGTGGGATGGGAAGAAATTCATAAGTCCCTATGCACAGAACAGATGTATTTTTTTTTTTTTTTTTTGAGACAATCTCACTCTGTTGCCTGGGCTAGAGTGCCGTGGCGTCAGCCTAGCTCACAGCAACCTCAAACTCCTGGGCTCAGGCGATACTCCTGCCTCAGCCTCCCAAGTAGTTGGGACTACAGCATGCGCCACCATGCCCGGCTAATATTTTCTATATATTTTTAGTTGTCCAATTAATTTCTTTCTATTTTTAGTAGAGACGGGGTCTCGCTCTTGCTCAGGCTGGCCTCGAACTCCTGACCTTGAGCAATCCTCCCGCCTCGGCCTCCCAGAGTGCTAGGATTACAGGCTTGAGCCACCGCTCCTGGCCAGAACAGATGTATTTTTATTGGTGATTTTTACTAAGCTTTCTTGAAAATATATATTATTAATAATTGTTAGAAATTATTTGTTTGCTTATTTATGGTATGATTCTCATATTTCACCTTCCACCTCTAACCCTATCTTCCTTCTGTAGCATAAGCTACACAAGACAGGGAGCTTACCTATCTTGATATCTCGATTCTATGCCTCCAGAACTAGAATCATGCCTGAGACATAGTAGGTGCTCAGTAAATGGTTTTCTCCCCTTATTCAGGGGACGCAGCAGTTTCCAACAAATAAAAATTTCCTTCTCTTTCCTTTTTTTTAAAAGGTTAGTTATGAAGGAAGACATTACACGCAGTCATACAGGTGACGGGGTTTTCTGTGTAGTTGTTCCTGTTTGCTTTGCCTTATGCTGCACATTAATTGAGCAATGTACAATATTATTCATTTTAAAAATATTTGCTCTGCGCCAGGCACTATTCTCGGGAGGGAAAATCCTTTGTCCGTGGAACTGACATTCCAAGGGGAAGAGATGGGCAGGAAAAAAATATATTTTCTGTCAAGTGGGGATAAGTATTATGAAGAAAAGTAAAGCAGGCTAAAGGGCGGGTCAGGGATGTTTTTGGTAAGGGGCCGTGGGTGAGGAGCTCAGCTTGCAGACAGCTGGAGGGGGACAATCTGGTGGCACTAGTGCACGGCCTGCTTTGTGGGGCAGCAGGGAGGCTGGAGCAGAGTGAGGCACGCAAGAGTGTAGGAGGGACAGCGGGAGAGGCGGGGCGGGTCACTGAGGGCTTGGAGGCTGGGGCAGGCTGGGGCTTTTATTCCATGTGCAACGGGGAGGCAGGGAGGCCCCTTGAGGGTCCAGATCCAAGGGGTGTCGTGACTTGGCTTAGGTTTTAAAAGGCTGCCATCTGGCAAAAAGAATGGGGCGGGTAGGTTGGCAAGAGGGAAGTATCCAGACCAGGTGGGAGGCTTTGCAGTAATCCAGGTGAGAGGGATGGTACCCAGATGAGTGGAAGTGATGAGAAATGGTCAGATGCTGGATGCATTTGGAAGGCAGGGCCGGTAGGATCTGTGGACCATGTGGAAGCGGGAGCCAGGGACAACTCTGAGGCTTTCAGACCAAGTACCTTGCAGAGTCCTACCCCGGCCATTTAGCGAGATGGAGAAGACCGTGGGAGAAGCAGGCTTGGCAAGAACTGGAGTGGATTTGGGTGGTGTTATGAGTTTGAGAAGCTTTACTGAACCTGTAGGGAGAGGCCCAGCAGGCAGTTGCATATAGGAAGGTGAAGTCCTAGCCTGAGACCTTCACGGGCACGATGACCACTGATCCCTGATTACCAAGGGATGGGCTGAAGGTGGGGGTTGGTGTCCAGCTGCACAGATGCTGAACCTACAGGCTCCAAGTCCTCACACTGGAACAATTCTATGTAGTTACATAGGGAACTCTACCCTATGTAGAAATCTACCAAGGAGCCTTTGAGATTCCACCCCTCTGAGTAATCTGCAGGGGCCTTGTTTAGTCTGTTGCCTTCATGCTAATGCTCTTTCCCTTTATCTCTATACCTTCATGCTCTTTATTGATCAAAGAACCATAAAGTTACTTGTTTTTAACAAGACAGAAGACCACAACATGGTGGTTTCACTTTAGGGTTTAAACATTTGGCTTTTTACTGCTAACTAATGAGCCTGCAGGCTGGGAAACATAAAAGAACCCTCATTTGTATTCCCAGTGAAGAACCATCCTGGGTCTGGGAGGACCTGGCAGTAAATGATAGGTACAGGCAGGGCAGGGAGGTTTCAGGTCCCTTCTTTGCAGAGGCTTAATGAACACCAGTCTGGTGGCTCTGGAGATTGGTGGCAGGCCAGCATGCCCAGAGGGGCTGCCACTGTCTGCTCTGAAACAAGATTTAGTCCTTCCTAACCTTGGGAATCTCTGAAGCCCCAATCCCTTTATGGCTGTTAACTCTACTCTCCTTAGTCCCCAGGGATCCAGTATAATCAGCTGGTGAAGTCCTTTTTCCTTGAACCTAAATTTGAAGCCCCATGGGCCTTTCCCATAGCATAAATAGCATTCTATTCCTGTGTGTATTGTCTCATTCACAGGAAATAGTCTCTGAATTACATCACAGACCAGTTCTACTGTATTCTGTTGACGTTTATTATGGAACCATTGTGGGAATGACATGGTTCCTGTCTCCAATAGCTGGTATATCTCATCCATTATGTTCAGGATTCTATAGCTGGGGAAAGAGATAGGACAAACACAGGTGAGTGGAATTCCAGGATGTCTCACCATCCTTTCAACGTTCACGTCATAGCAAAACTTTTCTCTAAATATTTCCCTAACTTCATAGGGGTGGGTATACAGCAAAGCATGATACTTTTCCTTAACTACGCCATATGCTGAGATACTAAACAAATGTATCTTTGCAAAGTAGATTGGGGGAGAAAAGTGTTGGAGAAAACCACTAATCATCGCCCCGTATCCTTCTTCTGTGGTAATAACATAACACCCTCAATTTTAAGCTGAGCATATAGCCACTTTGCATTAAGATTACATTTCCCAGCTTCCCTTGCAGCTAGGTTAGCCATAAGGCTGAGTTCTGGCCAATGCAGGTAGGTAAAAATGTCTAGGGGCAGCTCCTAGAAGCCCCACTGAAAGGGCATTGTGTATATACTCTTTGCCTCTTCTTCATGCCTTCCTCCAGCCCTGTCTGAAATGTAGGTATCAGCTTGGTTGAGGCCATGCATGATGGAACAAGAGAGAAGGAACAGCACATCATGCCCTGTCTTCAAAGCCTTTTATATGACAGAGAAATAAACTTTTGTCTTATTTATTGGAAGTTTCCTAGTCCTCAAAGCTGAACCTAATCCCGACTAATTCAACTAGCTAAATATTCCTCCAGTTAGAGGCCTTAGTGATATGCTCCACAGTGTCATTCTCAGCGACAGCGAACAGTACGCCTATTTCCTGCTCGCAAGTCCTAGAATCTTTACCCCAAGATATCATCGCAAAACGTTGTCAAGATCATTCTTTATAAAAGCCTAATGCAGTGAGCATCACTTAATACCTGAATATCAAAGTGAAAGTGATGGTTTCATGTCTAATGTGACTTGAGTTCACATGTCCCCTCAGCCACAGGGACTTATCCCAGCACACATTTTCCTCCATATACCATTGTCTCCGCTTCTGTGTTTCCGTCACTTGGACTTGAGGTGTACATGGATAAAGCCAACAGAGCTTCTAAAGGCAGGTGAGAGAAGTGCCTACCACTCCTACAGGCTGGTTTTTATTACGGAACTAACACATGCAAAATATTCAAAACAGGACAAAACTATGCACAGTAAAATGTGTCCCATACCCCAGGGCCCCTGCCTAAAAGTCACTATGTCAAAAGCTTTCAGGTTATACATCTGGAAAGTTTCCATGTGTATAGAGAACCCTTCTTTAAAAAAAAACAATGCACATATATGGGAACATAAATGGGATTATCCTATGCATAGTGTAATACACTTTGCTTTTTAAATTTAATCATGATTCTAAACATCTTTCCAAAACAGCATATATATATACACACACACACATCAACTTCCATCTGACTGTGTAGAATTCCATTGCATGGTAGATGTATAATACCATAATTTATTTAACCAGTTCCCTGTTCATAGACATTTGTTTCCAGAATTTTGCTATCATGAACATTGCTGCAACAGATTCCCTTGCACATATATCTGTGTACCGTCCACCTGTAGGAGTAATTTGCAGCACTGGCGTTGCTGGGTGAAATGGTCAGTTAGGTATGTAAGTACTGCTGCTTGCATTTACACTGCCAGCAGCAGTCAAAGCTGCTTTTTAAACTCAGATGGGAACCACAATTGGACATTAGCTTTATTATTTACTTATTACTTTTGTTATTTGGGTTTCTGTTCAAGGAGAGGATGACATCTGGCTTTTTAAAAGGCAAGTGAGAAGCAAGTGAGCCATCTGCTTCAACATTATACTTTGCTTTAAGTACATTATGGGCAAAAGTTCCATTTTAATGTTAAAAGGATGCTAATGATCATTCCTCTATTTAAGCTATGGGCCTATTAATCTCTTAGGAAATGAGGGAACTAGCTGAAGATCTTTGGGGAGGAAGGATCAGGAGTGCCACTAGGAATATAAAACTCGGTCTTCTAGATCCCAGGCTCTAGAGAGGTTATTTCACCACAAAGACAAAAGGGACCTTGACTATCCTTGGAAATAGAAGGATACCTTATGTAAGGGCTGGGAGAAGGTCCAAATTTCGGGCTCATTCAATATCTTGTGATCTCTAACCACCCATCCCTATACTTGACACTTCTCTTCTCAGAATCTTTTAAAAACATCCTTCTAAAATTTCCGGATCGCTCAAATCATACATACATGCATAAATACATATATAAATGAAACAATCTTAGCATATGCCTGAGTAGTAGTGGTGGTAATGGAGGGGTTTTTTTTGTTTGTTTTTTTTTTTCTTTTAACATTATCCCCAGTACCCAGAGAGCTGCTTTGGTAAATGTGTAGAACAAGATGAGAATCTTTGTCGCGAATGTGTACATCTTTGTGCCCTCTTTGCATCTGCTCTGCTGATATTTTCATGCACCCTCAGATCTTGCCTGCTGTCTGTCTACTTTAGAAGAGTTCTTTATATCAAAGGTGAATTAGGAGAGTTGGAGAGTTTCCTCTGCACTGGCCAAAGGGCTCCCCGGGGTGCCCCAGCTCCAGCCTCGTTTCAGGTGGCAGGCTTGGGGAGGCTGTCTTAGAAGTACGCAGCACCCTCTCCTGGGCTGAATCCAAATGTTCTCTGTTTGTCCTGAAGTCATCTAGGATAATAACCAGCATCTCCCTTTCTCTGGCAAGCTCTGCCCCATCACTGCCCCCTCCTGGCCCCTTCTATTTTTTTTTTCCCCCGTAACTGGCCTGTTTGCAAATCCAAAGGAGTGAGTTCCATCGGAGATTCTAAATGTAATAAGAAGGTTTAGGGAGCAAGAACTTATTTGAGCACTTACTATGTGCAGTGCAGAGGTGTAAATATAAAAAAACAATAAAAGCCTATAGTCAATACAGACAGGGAAGACGGAGAAGGAATGACTAAAGGCATGTGAAGTGCTGCTTTAAACAATCACCAAGCAGCACAGCTGCTGAAGAGACGCTGCGTACGCTCCTAGAGCAGCGAGGTGATGTTTGTTACGTGGCAGTCTCTTTACGAAATGGCAGACACTGGGAAAGAAAGGGCCCAAAGGGTGAGGGTAGATCCTCACCCCTGAGAAGAAGTCTCTGGAAAGAGATGTAGTGGAAAGTTCTTTGATTGAACAAGTACCTTTAGGACTGTCCTCCCCCTTACCACCACCTTCTACATTCTTCTCTCTCCTCCAGGGGTCGTTTGTTTGTATCAATGACATTTGCAGAAAACAAAGACACTTTAACGGTACCCTCTCAATTCTATTCAACGCTCCAGTTTCTATTGCATCTGAACATTTACTCTAATGCTATTTGACTCCATCTACATGATAATGACCCTAGGCGTTGTTCATTTAATCTTGTAAGCCAAGGAGTGTTTCTGTTTTGGTTGCCTGATTTTCAGCGCAACAATAATAAGAAATAATGGTAATAGCTGTCACTTAGGGAGTCCTTACCTGAAGCCAGGCACATAACAATTTTACATTCTTTCATATTGCTCACAATTACCTGATGGGATAAGAGCTATCTTTATTATCCCAGTTTTTACAGATGAGAAATTTAAGATTCAAAGCTGTTAATAACTTGCCCAAGTTACAGAGACGGAATCGAAACCTGGAAGTCTAGCTCTAGAGACCTTGTTCTTATCCACTGTGTATATTGTCCCTCCTAGCATTCATGAGTAATTAACAAATGTGCAATAATTCAGTGACTAAGGAAATGATGTTACCAGGTAGAGTTCATTGCATAAAAATTAATGTGATTTGGGGCCTCACAGAATTGAGCGAGGAGGGAAGTATAGTGTCCAGAGAGTGCTTTGTTAATGGATGAGGCTTTGAGAGCAGGCTGGGCTTACTCTAACAAAGCACAGAGCACCCACCTCCAGGGTCACAGCCAAGACCTAGTGAATGCTTACTATGTTCCAGGCAGTCCGACATTTCAAAGTCTGGCAGGTTGTTCCATTTCATCCTAACGACAACCTTACTGCACAGAGGAGGCTCAGAAAGGTAAAGCAACTTGCCCAAGGTCACACAGCTAGTGGCGGGTGGAGTCAGGAGACTTGACTGCTCTCCTGGATGCCTCTCAGGTGCCCCCAGGGAGCTTCAGATTGACCTATAGGCCCCAAGTCCTGAAGGGCACCTTCTGAACGGGAAGGGGGAAAAGGGAGGGCTCGGGTCTGCCAAGACTTCATCAAAGGCTGTGCTGGGACTGCTCTTGGTCTGGGGGCTTTGAGGAAGGGTGTCTGCTCCAGGCAAACCCACGTGGGCTTATAAGAATCACGTCCTGGCCCAGGAAAAGTCTGCAAACACGCTTGGAATCTGAAGCCTGTAAAACGTGTCCTGTCATTATCGTCAGGAGCAAGAGACGGTCTTATAATTTTATAGTCCCTAACTGCTGGCCACACCATAGGCACTTAATAGATAGGAAGGAACGAATGAATGAATGAATGAATGAATGATGGACAAGGAGAAGGCAGCCGGTGTGTGGGTCGCAGGCTACTTAGCAGCCCTTTCCTCCAGATATAAAGGAAAGGTTCTGGTTGCTCTTATGAAAAATCCCCATAAAATATGTTTTCAAGTGGGTTTGGAGCGTGGGGCTCTGGAGGCCGTGCCGGGACGGAAACGCTTGCTCTGCCACCCGAGCTATCTGCGGGCTGGGGAGGCTGCGGGTTTACAAAGGCACCCGGGACTCGTTTCCCTCAGCATGTGAGCGTAAAGTTCTCAGTCCCAAGCTGAACTCAGAAGTGGAGGAACCAACACCTGGCCCCGAACATAATTTCCTCTCGCAGCTCGTTGCGGCCCGAGGCGCTCGCCGGGGGAGGACCGCGAGGCGGCGGCGGCCCAGCGTTTCCAGGGCCCTCCCCGCCCCGACACGTAATTGCCAGATTGCTTTACGAGAGCAGCTGCCTGCCCCCTTCCTGCCTGGCTTCCAAATGCGCTCGTTCCGAGGAAGCCTCTCTCCTCCTTCTCGCCCTTAATCGCTCCTTTCCTGCCCGGCCGCCCGCCCGCGGCCTGCGCGATTCCCCAGATCACTCGGAGCTGGCTTCCAGCGCTGGCGCCCCGGTGGGCTTGGGACTTGTGACCCGGAGGTCAGAGATGCCTCCGTCCCGTTTGATGTCTCGCCCAGGGGGCCTTCCCTCGCCCACCCCTGCCCCTTCCCTCCGGAGCCGATTTCGCTCCTAAACGCTGGGAGAGGTTAGGGCCCGGAGTCCTGCCGCCCTCCCCGTGCAGGCCTGGGTCCTGCCTCAGTTTCCCCGCCCTTTATCCCCTTCCACATCCAAACAGGGGCAGTTTCAGAATATTCCCTTCCCCGTGGGCATTTCCCTCTCCCTCCAAAAGCAGACTCTTAGGAGGAAGTGATAACTCCTAACGTTGAGCTTAATTTTCCCCGTCTGAGGAATTTCTGGGGAAGCAGCATGGGCCTTTTTTATATCTTAACTGTATATATATTTTTATTACTAAAGAAATACACAATCATGGCAAAAATTTCAAACAGAATCTTTTCCAGACAGAACCACAGTTAGCAGCGTTTTGTGTGTATCCTTCCAGAAATGTTCCTTGCACACGCAAGCATACGAATGTGTCTTTTTTTTACACAAATGGGAACATATTGGACGTCTTGTTCTACAACTTGCTATGTTTTATTTAGCACATTTTCCATTTCAGTAAATCTAGATTTACTCCCTTAAAAAATTTCTACATAGTATTCTATTGTGTGAATATACTAATGTATTTAGCCGGCTTCCTATTCATGAATATTTAGGCTATTTTTGATTTATGACAAACAATGCTACAATAAGTATCCTAAATCTCTACCTATATCCTATATTTTTGGAATAACTTCCACTTAGAGGTTTTTTTGGAAGGGGACATGGTTTTTTTTTTGTTTTTTGGATTAAAAGGCCTGGGAAGTTAAAATTTTGAATGACGTCAAATTTTTCCTTAAAAAGGTTATGCCGTGGCATGCCCGGGTAGTCCGAGCTATTCTGGAGGCTGAGGCGGAAGGATCTGCCCAGGAATTCAAGGCCAGCCTGGGCTATATGGTGAGAACCCGTCTTTCAAACAACAAACAAAAAGGTTGTGCCAATTTAAACTCCAGTAATAGTGTATGATAGTAATACCTGGTCTCACATACCATCACTAATACAAGTACAATAAAACTTTTCAACTTTTGCTGATCCTAAAATAAATTTTATTATTTATATTTCCTTAAGAGTGGGCTTCCAAACTTATTCCCAAATAATGACTGTATTTTTTATGAATTTCCTGCTTATGCAGATTTGACCATTTTTCCATTTTTTATCTATCATAAATATATATATGTTTTTGTTTGTTTGTTTTTGACAGGGTCTTGCTTTATTGCCCGGGCTAGAGTGCAGTGGCTCATCATAGCTCACTGCA
>CAUYRT010042296.1:0-42929 GCA_963574885.1 Lepilemur ruficaudatus
TCAAACTCCTGGGCTCAAGCAATCCTTCTGCCTCAGCCTCCCGAGTAGCTGGGACTACAGGCATGCGCCACCATGCCCAGCTAATTTTTTTTACATATATTTTTAGTTGGCCAATTAATTTCTTTCTATTTATAGTAGAGACAGGGTCTCGCTCTTGCTCAGGCTGGTCTTGAACTCCTGACCTTGAGCTATCCACCGGCCTCGGCCTCCCAGAGTGCTAGGATTACAGGCGTGAGCCACTGCGCCGGCCACTTAAATGAGTTTTGAATATGAAACTGAAAAGAAATGCAGCACATACAAGGTCACTTTGCTGGTGCAGATCTAAAGCTACTGCTTGCCTCTGGAGTTCTTGAGACAACAGTTGTAGCAATACCCTCTCAATTTCCAGACTTTTGCCCCAAGTGATGTGATTCTGGAACCAGCAGTTAGGACAGAAATTTTCTACTGTGTTTTCATTTTAACAGGTTCTCTTGGGAGCTAGTTCTGCAATATTGTTTGCTTCTCTAGTACTTTCACCAATATTGTACGCACCTAACTCTTGTACTTCTTTCTGCTTTAATATAGCTAGAATTTCTATTATCTACAATTGTGAACTGATTGATAAACAGTGTATTTAAAGTTACATATTGGCCACTTCAATAAAAATAGCTGGATTTTTCGTGTAATGGATAGTCAAAAGGAAGATATAAATCAAGTTTTATCATATTCTGCATGTATTAGTAACGCCATATCAATTAAAAAACTATTGTTTTGAATGCAGAGAAGGCAACATTTCTGATACAAAATTAAACGACAGCCTTGGGAAGAGGAAATGGAGAGAACCTTTAATATACTCTCATTAAAAAAATAACAGCACTATATTGCCTCTGACAGAGAGATCCAACACTTCAGTTTTAAAATCATTCAGTGTCCTATAACTTGTTTGACTTGAAAAAATAAAAAAATAAAAATAAATCTTTCAGTGTTTATTTTACATATGAATTGTGTAAGTGAAACCTTAGTCTATCTCCTTTCCTTCATTCTCCATTCCTGGCATTATCATTAAGCCTAGCTAATTTTTCAAATTTGTCTATTTTCTAAATCTCTTCTCCTTTCCCAACACATTAATTCAAGCCTCAATACTCACACCTGGATTAACAGCCTCCTAGCTTCTTCTTGATTCTAGACTCTCATCTTTGCAATCCATTCATAAATCTTTCTATTTCCAATACCTCTAATTTGGGGCATTTCTTCCATGAAGTCTTTTTGATTCCTCAAGTTCTCAATGATCTCCCTTGAGTCTTTCAATTTCTACCAAGCCAATATTAAACACCAAAACTGATCATTTTTAACAAACACATTCATACATACCACACACATACATATACTATGCACACATATGTATAGTTTTCTATTCTTTACCATTGATTCTATATCAATCATATATATCTAAAGGTATATATGCTGTATTTTTTTCATATATGTTATAGGACCCAGAAAATAATATTTATAATTAAAAGGAAGAAAAATGTACTGTGTTTAGTTTACGACGATTAGAATATTAATTCTTTTTTCATGTTTGAAGAAAATTTTAGTGAGAATATATATACTACCTTACTCAGTAAATTTCCATTTTCTACTTGGGTGACTTGTTATTTCCATAAATATACAAACATATTATACTACTTTCAGTAGATAAGGCAGTTTGATATTTATTGCATTAATTCATTTATTTCATACTATTCAGTTGACGATAAAAATCTGTTTTTTCCAAAGTATTAAAAAATGCATTTGCCTATCTGAAAGAGGCCACTGTGTAAATGATCACTCTTATCTGAATAGGTGTCAGAACTTTTACGAGCAACATAAATGAAAGATCATTACCCTGTTGATAAGGTGCTGGTTCAAATGGTGGAGCAGCTCCTCGAGGATCCTGATAATAAACATCTGCCTGCTGTGCTGGATATAACTGAGAACCTCGTGGGACCATCTGAAGTGGTTTGGTGACAGGCATGGCAGGCAGATCTGTTGGTCCCCTTGGAGGTACAGGATGTGGATTCACAGGTAAGGCAGAAATACTCTTAGGGACAGATTCTAGCCTAAGGGAGTAAGATTATGCACGTCAAGTTTAAGGTATCTAAAATACTTCCAATGTACATAAATTGAAACAAGTAAAAAAGATTAACAGAGTCTGGGAAACCAGTTTATTCTAATAGACATCCCGTCTACAAAATTTGCAAATTTTTATCCATGCTGTTTTTTAAATCCAAATTTCATCCATGCTGTTTTTTAAAATCACTAGTATGTGAAATAAAAGTAAAAAACAACAAAATCAAGGCCAAAAGAAATCAGTTTGTTTTTGCTTTTTAAAAACCAAAACATTAATTATTTCTTCTTCCTTCTACTTTATGTTTATAGAGAAGAAATTTTAAGTAAGAGTTAGGGAAAATGACGTACAAGTCAGGAGGGGATCCAGGAGCACTACTGCTTAGATGATCTATCTTTCCTGGTTTCAGATTAGAATCATAGCTGGGGTCCGTCCCTCGTGGAATAAGCTGTGTTACTGTATTCCCTGCTGAAACAATTCCATTTGGCAGAGCAGGAGGCTTTCTGCTAGGCAGATCCACTGCACCTTCATCTGGAAGGATAGCTGTTGAAGGCAGGCCCACCTCATTAAGTTGACCCAAAGAGGCACTTAGGGGTCTTCTGGGAACCAGGCGCTTGTTCATCTTGCGAAATCTATAGAAAAATCAAAGACACAAATCGAAAACCAAATATGAAAGCAAAACCAAGAATTAAAATGTATGTAAGACCATTATTTTCTAGAAAATCTGTCTCTCAAAACATTGGCTCTATCAACTTGAGAACTCACTGTGTCTATGTGTTCATTTTCTATAAAATCTCAAGCAGCAAGACATACTGTGTAAGTACAAAATTCCTCATAAAAATGTGTAATAGTTGTAACATTATAAATTATGCCATCAATATTTTTACTATGATGTACCTTTGTTGAAATTTCTATTTCTAAAACTTACTAGAGGAGCTAGTAGAAAAATCTTTAGAAGATAGTTTCTGAAATATTTTACTTTAGCTTTCCCTCAAATGCCTTGGGATATAGCGCACCCTATGTTAAAAATCAAGAATAAAACAAAAACAAAGCCACTGTGCATTATGAAAAATTTACCATTAACTCGGTTAAAAAATTTAAATAATTAAAAATAGTGGCTTTTATTGTAATTGCTTCAGAGCTGTTGATGTTATGTGTACCTATACAGAACAAATTATTTTAAGTTAATGGAAATAATACATAATAACAGCCTAAATTTAAACAGATGCTGTGGGGTAAAAGGCACATAGATTCTAAAATCTAACCAAAGGGAAAAAATTAAAGCCATTAGACTCTAGGATTCTTGTTCCTCAACAATAAAAGCAAATCCATTTACAACTGCTAGTGCATTTTTAACAACAATTTCAGAAATAAACCTCCATAAAAGTAATGCTGGCCAGGCGTGGCAGCTCACGCCTGTAATCCCAACACTCTGGGAGGGCGCGGAGGGCGGATCGCTCAAGGTCAGGAGTTTGAAACCAGCCTGAGCAAGGGTGAGACCTCGTCTCTACTAAAAATAGAAAGAAATTAATTGGACAACTAAAAATATAGAAAAAATTAGCTGGGCATGGTGGCGCATGCCTGTAGTCCCAGCTACTCGGGAGGCTGAGGCGGGAGGATCGCTTGAGCCCAGGAGTTTGAGGTTGCTGTGAGCTAGGCTGATGCCACGGCACTCTAGCCCGGGAAAGAGGGAGACTCTGTCTCAAAAAAAAAAAAAAAAGAGTAATGTTATTTTTCCAAGTTTCCCACATTTAAATAAATTTCTGGGGGTGGGAGGAAGACTATCCTTCAGAGGTAACCATTGTTAAGAGTTTGGTATACCATCACACAGATTTTTCCCCCTATATATTAGCTTAATATTCATATTCATATAAGATTGTTATTTACAAAAATAGGGTCATATATTACTGCTTAGTAATTTTTTCCCCTCACTTAATAATCCTGGATATTCCTTTATGTGAGTTCATTTTGGGTTATTTTATTCTATTTTTTTGCTATTAAAACAATGTTGTAATGGATAATTATGTACTTGCATGCTTGTGTAAGTAACCAGAAACAGAATTGCTAGGTCAAAGGGTGTGCAAAATAGAAATTTTTATAATGCCGTATTGCTCTCTAAAGTTATTATAACTCCTACAAATAATTAATGAAAATGTCTTTCAATACTTCATCAAATATTGGGCAGTATCAGTCTTTGTTACTTGGTAATCCAAAAATATTAGGTTGCTTTAAGTTGCATCTATTTAACAATTAATGAGGTTGAACACTGTTTTCACGTTTACTGACCATTGGTATTTCCTCTGTGAATTGTCTATTTACATTTCTGATCCACAAATCTATTGGTTTCTTTCTTTCTTGAAGATTTGTAAAAGCTCATTTTATATTAGGGATATCAGCCCTCTGCATGTCATTTCCCTACCAATTGCTTTTTCTTTTTTTTTCTTTTTGGTAAACTGTGGTGTTTGTACCATATCTTACTATTTAATTTTTATGTAATCAAATTTATCAATCTTTTCCTTTATGGATACTGGGTTGTTGTTCTTAAAATTCTTTCCTTCTTTAAGATTAACAACTGAAAAACAAAACAAAAAACCTTTTAGTACTCCATGGTTTCCTTCCTAAATATTTAAATCTCTGATACATCCAGGGTTCATTTTGGCATAAAAATTAAGGTAAGAATCTGACTCTATTTTTCAAATGGATAGCAGTTATATCACCATTTTTTTTTGCCATTGATAGGAAATGCCACCTTTAACACACATGCTGAGTTCCTATATGTATCTCAAACTTTTTATAGATTCTCTATTGCACTTCATTGATCTATTTTTATGTAATACCATAGTCTTTATATTCACTTTAGTTCATGATACAGGTTAAAAGTTATTAGTTTAGTCCCTGTCGAAGACTTCTTTTTCAGAATTTTCCTGGCTATTTTTACATATTTATTCTTTTCAGATGAATAATTTTGTTAGGCCCTTAATAATCACCATGTTAAGATTTAAATTGGGATTTCACAGAACTTATTATTTAGTTGAAGAGAAAATAAAGCTTTTATAATGCCAAGCCTTATCCAAGAACATAGTATATTTATTCAGTTCTTCTCTTATGTTCCTCAGTAGCTTATTAATTCAATTATAGGTCCTGAGTATTTCTTACAAATTTACTATATGATATTTATCTTTTTTCTTGTTGTTAATGCAAAAAGGATCTTTAATTTTAGTTAATTTTTTAACTGGTTATGTTTCCCTTTTTAGTTCATATGAGTGTAATTCATTTTTGTAATTTTTTAAAACTTGTCACCTTTTTACTAAATTCTCACCTCTTTTGTTTCTAGCACTTCTCAAGTTTTTCCACATAACTTTACAGCTATTTTACTGTTTTTTACATATATTAGCTCTACATCCAGAGTATTAAATAATAGTAGTAGAAAGTTTTACTATTAATTACTAGTAGAAAAATACTAAAAAATTTTGCCTTATTCTTGACTTTAATGAGATTGAATCAAATATTTTACCAATTAAGCATCATACTACCATGCTGGCTTTTAAAATATAATTTATTGTCATGCTGAGAAAGCATCTATGATATTTCTGTCCCATTAAGAGATTCTGATCTTTACTTCACAATTTTATTTAAATGCCTTTTGGCATCTTTGCATATGATCATATGGGTCTTGCTTAAGTTATGGTAATTATACTGTATGATCTTTGCACTAAGTCATGGCATCTATTTTAATGTATTATTGAATTCTATTTTAATTTTGGGTATTTTAACATTGATATGTAAAATGGATTTGCAGTTTTCCTTAGTTGTGTTGTCTTTGCCAAATTTAGTGTGTTACACTAGCTTTTTAAAAAAATTAAGACATTTTCCCTTCTTTCTTCAATGTGCTGAAAAATTGACATCACTGGAATTGTGTGAGGTCCCTGAATTTGAAAGAACCTGAGAAATTGAGCCAAGTGAATATTTTTCCATTGAAAATACATTATGCAATTAGTTAAAATAGATTAAAATTATTAGTTTTAATTTTTTTTTTTAGTGAAAATGACTCACGTTTGGATTCAGTTAACCATAAAATCGTTTCCTATCTATAGACGGGCATGATGTAATGAAATCTGAAGAAACTGCTTTTCTTTTTGCAAAATTATGTACATGTTCAGTATCCCTTAACCAAAATGCTTGAAAACAAAGTTTTTTGAATTTTGAGTTTTTTTGATTTTGGAATATTTGCATAATATCTCATAATATATTAACGAGATGTCCTCGTGATAGAATCCAAGTCTAAACAAGAAATTCATTTATGTTTCATATACACCTTATAAACACAGCCTGAAGGTGATTTTATAAAATATTTTAAATAATTTTGTGTATGAAACTAAGATTTGACTATGACTCATCACATGAGGGCAAGTGTGGAATTTTCCACTTGTGGTGTCATGTCTGTGCTCAAAAAGTTTCAAATTTTGGAGCACTTTGGATTTTCAGATTACAGATGCTGAAGCTATATTACACTCTAAAGATTTCCTATTCGTTGAACAGAAAGCAATTGCTCATTATGTATTTCTTAATGTTAGCAAGTTATTCCAAAGGCTGAGTCTTGTAACTTTCACACTTACTTTTCTAGTTCCTCCTGTGAATGTGCGAATGTACAGCTGGCCCCACGAGGGCATCCTCCTCTCTGCTTCATATCTCGACACATGTATGTTTTATATTTGCTATGCTGTGGAGGCTAAGACCGAAATCAAAACATTAGACATTTAGGAAAAAAACACCCCAAAACATAAACTTTGTGCTGTCATTTTAGGATCTTGACAATCTCAATGAATAATTTAGACTAATTCACATGTTTACTTAGGCCTCTCAGAGCAAAAGTGATAGAAAATCATTCTGTTTCAAGTCTCAGAGATTCCAAAATAAACAAATAAATAGAAGACAGTCCTGATTTTTCTGACATGTTGACATTAATTCTCAAACAAGTAGCACCATATAAATTTTTGGATAAATCTCATGGGGGCTCTGTGATTGCCTTTCTACATTTTATAATAGAAAAACAAACCAGTGGAGTTTAAGACTTTCAAATATATAAACTCTCTACTAATATTAGTTTTGTAAAATGTTCAGCATAGCTATACATGTTTCCTTGTAACACACCACAAAAATCTACAAAAGGCCCTATAATCATTTTTTTATATACAAAAGACTTTTCTTGAAAGGGCCCTATAATCAAAGAATATTCTGTAACCAACTCTTGCTATGCAGAAGAATATGCAAAGGACTTAAAATATCTCTGAAAGTACAAATGAGACTTATTATTTACAACTCAGAGATAAGGCAAGAGGGCAGATTTGGAAATTAATGATATGAAACACAACACTGAACTGAATAAAATTTAGTGCATTTTATCCACTATATGGCAGCCTTTAAAGGTCAGTTTCATTATTTTTGTTATTTTCTTCATGATGTCTAATGGAACAGGGAGCTAAAAACTGTAGGTTTTTCCTTTTCTTTCTTTTCTTCTTTTCTTTTTTTTAAAAGACCAGGTCTTGCTCTGTCGCCTAGGCTGGAGTACAATGGTATGATCGTTGCTCACTGGGCTCAAGTGATCTTCCTGCTTCAGCCTGTTGAGTAGTTGGGACTACAGGTATGCACCACCACTTGGGCTAATTTTTTTTTTTTTTTTTTTGGTGGAGACAAGGTCTTGCTATGTTGTCCAGGCTGGTCTCAAACTCCTGGCCTCAAGCAACCCTCCCAGAGTCCTTTCTTTTGTTTCTTAATTATAAAATAAAGCTTTGATCTATGTTTAGATTGGTCAGGAAAATCATATCCGGATCATTCTACTTAGCAGGATACTTTTTATCTTTCTTGTCTCTCAAGCAAAAAAGGAATATTGAATAACCTGTTGTTAATATTTACCTGAGCCAGGTAAATTAAGAGTTTTAAGTTTACAGGCTTACTACTATAAAAGATCTAATGAACCTAATATAAATCCTGAGGACAAAATAAAACGTAAAACTCCACCTATAAGTTATATTTTACTGTCCTATATATTTCGTTTTGAAACCTGGAGGAAAATTTGGCCCACTGGCATAACAGATACTACGAATGAAAAATCTTAAAATACTAATATATAAAAAACATCTGCAGGTACTTGAAGAACAGTATTGGTGAGATATAGCATTAGCACTAAAAAGTGATACATATTGTCAAACTGAAACATAATACAAACTAAAGAGAATAATCATATTTAAATGAAATATACTTTAGCACCGAGTCTATTTTCTCCATCAAATGCTGCCATACACAATGTGAAGAGTGACCTCAGCATCATAACATTAGTTCAACGAAGATTTTTTAATTTCAATGTTGTCAGATAAAATTACTAGGCTAATCCAGTAAACTGGCTGCTAACCATGCTAAGGTAATTTACAGTTTCTACAGTCAGAGTCTCAAAATGTTCATACCATCTTCTTGGCTTTGTATCTGTAGGTATATCTACAGTAGCTTACCTCTAAGTTTCAAACCTCTCCCTTACCTGCTGTTGATCTGCTCCTTTTTTGCTGTGGTTCTGGATATAATCAACCAGCCCATGTACTACTGTACGCACAGCAACCAGCCCATTTTCTAGCTGTTCCCAAGTAGGAGGAGGAGCATCTACACAACAAAAAAATTTTTAAAAATTCTAATGTTACTCAATATTTTGCCCAATATTAAATTAATAAAGGAGTTATCGTCAGTACTTCAGTGAAATCAAGTTAAGCTTCATACAGCTTAGGTTTTCAGATGATAGCTTATTCACCTAACCACCATTTTAAAGGATATGTACATATTCTTCTAAAGCTGGGGTTACAAACTAAAATAATCACAGGAACAAGGAAGGTAGTAACATAAAAGAGTTAAGTAGGCCAGACAATAATGTCAACTGTCATTAAACTCTTAATGTTGAAAAGACAAAGAGAGTGACAGGGACTGTGTTGAACTGGAGAGCATGTCTCATCCAAGGGTATGGTTACTTCTCAGCTTTAGTTGATCACTGTTATGTGAAGATGCAAGGCTGGCACTGCCAGATATATTTATTATTCCCAGGGAAACCTGAAACTTGAGATTTTTAAGTAAAATTTCCCAATTTTTAAGTGTTGGCACCTAACAAATTTAGAACTTTGTGCAGACCAACACTGGGTGGACCAAACAAAACTTAGCGTGAATTGCCTATAGTCAGTCAATTTGTATGTTTATTTTGAACTTTCATATAAATCAAGTATTGGTAAACTGAAAGTTTAAAAAGTTTAACAGACGAGCTGCTATATCAACTCTGCTGTATGTTGTCTTTTTTTTTTTTTAATTATAAAATAGAGACAGGGTCTTGCTCTTGCTCAGGCTGGTCTCGAACTCCTAAAGTGAAGCAATCCTCCTGCCTCAGCCTCCCAGAGGGCTAGGATTACAGGCGTGAGCCACCATCTCCGAACAATGTTGTCTTCATTTAGTAAGTATTTGCTTAGTGTTACACTGTGATTTTATAAAGGAAAAACTAAAGATAAGGCAAAATATGGAATATTCTCTAAAAGAAATATAAAATAAAATGATAAGACAAATGTAGAGATGACGTCTTGCTGGAGAACAGGACACATTAAGTTTGAACAGATTAGGTTTGTGATGCTTACCAGATATTCAAGTATAATTGCTAGATGTTGAGAAGCAGTTGGGTATACAAAAACAAGTTCAGGAAAAAGATCTGGGCTGGATCTAGGTTTCATACTTTAAAAGACTAACAATTGTAACACGTATAATTATATTATGTGCCACCAAAAGAAAAAAGACTGTTAATTAAATTATGACATGTCATTGTTCATAAGCATTCCAATTTCAGAAATGCTAAGATCTGAAAAAAATATGGGCCTCAGAATTGATGAAATATAGTAAATTTTCAAGTCATATCAATGATATTTAAAGCTACGAGACTAGATGATAGTATCTAGGGAATTGGGTATAAACAGAAAAGAGAAGAGGTACAGGATTAAACTCTAGAAACACTCCAAAGACTAGATGTTATGATATTCTTTTGAGAAATCAGCAGAGGATTCTGCGAAGGAGAGTCTAATGAAGTAAGAAGGGAATTGGGAGAGTATGGTGGCCTGGAAGACAAGAAAAAAGCATTTCAAGGAAGAGAGAGTAAACAACAATGCTAAATGCTGCTGACATCAAATAGGATGAGAACTGAAAACTGATCTTTAGAATTAGCTACCTGGAAGTCACTGCGACCTTGACAAAGTAAGTTTGGATAGAGTAGAAAAGATAAATGCCTGACTAGAGTGAGTTCAAGAGTGTGTCATAACAAGGAGAGAAATCAACTGGTAGGTAGATGGGAAATGGGGTTAAAAAATGGATTAAGATGAGAGAAGTAACAGTATGTTTGTATGTTGACAGAAATACTCTTTTTTTTTTTTTTGAGACAGCGTCTCACTCTGTTGCCCGGGCTAGAGTGCCATGGCATCAGCCTAGCTCACAGCAACCTCAAACTCCTGGGCTCAAGTGATCCTCCTGTCTCACTCAGCCTCCCGAGTAGCCGGGACTACAGATATGCGCCACCATGCCTGGCTAATTTTTTTCTATATATTTTTAGTTGGCTAATTAATTTCTTTCTATTTTATAGTAGAGATGAGGTCTCACTCTTGCTCAGGCTGGTTTCGAACTCCTGACCTTGAGCGATCCGCCCAGAGTGCTAGGACTACAGGCGTGAGCCACCGCGCCCAGCCCGAAACAGTCTTAACAGAGAAAGAAAAGTGATATAAGAAAGAGAGGGTACTGGAAGGGTATACCTGACAAGACCATATAGTACATGAGGACTGAGAGGGCAGACTTGACTAGTCGTACACTTTATCCCATTATGCAAGAACAGAATATAGTGGCACAGATGTAAGTAGACAGGTTAATGTGGTGGTTAAGAGATTATGGAAATTCTGTTTTGATTGCTCAGAATGATCAAAGCACCAAAGTGGGGGAAACTCAGTATATATTCTAGGAACAGTTCTGATCTGGTATGATTAAGCAATTTTGGGAGCAAATCTACAAAAGTAGGCTGATAAGAGGGCACTGAATACCATAGACAAAGAGTTCAAAATATTATTCTATAAGCAATGGGGTACCATTGAAAATTTATGAGTGTGGAAATAAGATCAGGGACACGATTTATTTTGCAACAGTAAGTAGACTGCATTGGAAGAATCAAAACTACAGGAAATTGGAAGGCATTCAGTCTCGGGGGAAAGGAATGATGCTCTCACTAAGGTAGTAATAACAGGCATGGAATAGGGATACTGTGAAAAAAGGACATATAAATCCTATTGTCTGAAATGGTATGTAGAGCATGTGAAAGAAAAAGATAAGAGGCAAGACAAAAGACTTAAGGTTTTAAGCTTACATACCTCAGAGAATAAGGTCATGATCAGAAAGAGGAAACACAGGAAGATGAGAGGTATCAAGTGAAGATGAGCTTGCTTCCAAACATGGAGGAGATGATGGAGAATCTCAGTAAGCATTTGGGAAATGAATCTGGAGAGACAGAGGGATAACAGCGATAGAGATATTTGGGAGTCTATTTCTATACAGAGGCAATTATCTGATGATAAGAATAACCATCATCAGAGAATGCAGAGACAACAAAGTACCAAGAGCACAACCTGCCTCCTCCTTAGTGGGCAGGAAGTGAAAGAGTGGTACAAATAAGACAGAAGCAGCACTCAGGTCAAGAGAACCACAGAACTACAGAAAGACAAGATGTTGGAAGAGTTTCTATAATACATCAAAGAAGTGGTCAAGAACATTATCAAATGCTGAAGACAAATGAACTAATTTAAGGATTGAAAAGAAGCCTTTGGAATTAGAGATTGGGAAATTACTAGTGAACATTGAGAGAGTTTCAGTTCAGTAGTAGGAAGTAACACAGGGACAGGATAGGATAGATGCTAAAATATCTCAGATATAAGTAATAAGTGAAAAATGAAGGTTGGATATATTTTCAGATAAAGGAGAAGGAGTAGGAAGGGGCTGACAAAGTAAAGATATACAAAAGGAAAGGTACTTGATAGAACAAGACTTTACAGAGAAGGCAAAAATGAGATCAAGGAAACACAACTAAGGATATATAATGTAGAAAAAAATGAGAAAAACTTGAGTTTTGACAAAGAGGTGACAACGGTAAAATACAGCATAATTTTGTGATGGGAGAAAAAAGAAACATAAAGGAGCCCAGAGAGGTCTATTTTCCTGATTAAGTGAGCAGCACAGTAAAAAAGTATTGAATAAGTATTAGTTGAAGTGAACTAACCTGAGATAAAGAGGGGCAAAATTTGGAACAGAAACTTAAATACTGTAGAAAAGATCTGGAATAACTATTCTGGGAAATCCTAGAGGAATATAACAAAAGAAACTTACAGAATCATTGAGCAGCACTAGGGGCACACATAAGACAGTCCATTAATTTCCCATGGATTTACCTGGACTAGGATCAATGTTTGCTAACAGCTCCAAATGGGGTCTTAGTCGGTTCAAGTTTGCTGGGTCTCCAGTCCGCTGGAGAGCAATTGTTAGTTCCTGAACACTCTGTGCAAAAGAGGCTGGGGTCTGCAACTTAAAAAAGATAAATATTAACTTCCCCAAAGGCCAGATAATCCTTTTAAAGTAAAGATTATCTGCGACATCAGAATTATTTTTGCCATTTATTAAATTTAATTTTTATCCTCCCACACACCCTACACTTCGGCCAAATTGGATTACTTGCTACCTGAACAAATTCTGCATTTCTCTGCATCCACAGCTTGGCATATTGAATACTCTACTCCCTCTGCTGTCAAATTCTTCAAATGTGTGACCTTTCTCAATTCCTCAATTTGGAAGTACTCTTTCCACCCTATGTTCTTACAGCGCTATGTTGGTTTGGTTCTTGGGGTCCTTCCAAATAACTGAAATTTGGAAATATAGTTTAGAGATAATACTACATAATAGCAAGAACAATGACACTGAATTCAGTCAAATTGAGTTTGATTTTAAGTTCTGTTAAGACCACAGATCACAACATTGGATATAAACTTTACAGACCCCATTTGAAGTCCATTTGTTAAGTGGACTAAATAATTTAAAATTTCACTACAGCTCAAAAAATCCTGCATCAGTTTGGGATTCTTGGAAGCTATCAAGTTGTGTATTTCCCCAAGGCTGAAGGATACATACACAGTTACACTAACTCCCCTCAGATGGTCGTATATATGACCAGCAGATTTTGCGGTAATAACTAAGGGCTCTTACTCAGAAATACTTAGCTCTTTTTTAATTATTTTTTTTCTATTTTTAGTAGAGACAGGGTCTGGCTCTTGCTCAGGCTGGTCTCAAACTCCTGACCTCAAGCAATCCTCCTGCCTTGACCTCCCAGAGTGCTAGGATTAAAGGCCTGAGCCAACATTTAGCTCTTTATGCAGTTTATTAACACAGATGGGAATTTTTCTCCCCCCAAAAGCCACTCTATAAAACATATTTTTAAAAAAGCTTACATTTTAAAAAACATGGAAAATAACACAACTACCACTAGAATGCTGACATGCCTTTATTCAACTTTTTTCATCTTTGCAATTTTTTAATACACATATAATC
Organism: Lepilemur ruficaudatus; assembly: GCA_963574885.1. Taxonomy (NCBI): domain Eukaryota; kingdom Metazoa; phylum Chordata; class Mammalia; order Primates; family Lepilemuridae; genus Lepilemur; species Lepilemur ruficaudatus. The sequence goes on from CAUYRT010042296.1 coordinate 13,727, forward strand.
AGTCATTTATATACTTATAGTTTTGGCTTCCTTTAATATTATAACAAAAGCAATTTTATATTGATAAACCATTTTTATTATGATATATTTCAAAGAAAATTATCTAATATAATGACAATACCCATGTATCAAGACTTAATAAATAACATTTTGCTATCATTTTTTAAAAAGAAATTAAATGTTATGTATGAGCTGAAGAAGATATCCCTCGTGACCTAATTTTAATTTAACAATGTTCTGAGCAGATAAATCTTAACTTCTGTAACTGTCCCTTATCTTTCACTTTAAAAATATTGTACTTGATCTTAGCCAAAAAGCTGAGAAGGAATTCTTCTTTGTAAATAATGCAGCAATTAACATCTCTGAGCTCATAATCTCTTTGAAAGTTTGAATTATTTCCTTAAAATAAATTCCTGGAAATAGTAAGTTTGGGTAAAGGACAAGAATATTTTGTGAGTTTTATTGACTGACAAATTGCTTCCCAAGAGATATGTAATGCACTTTATAGACCATCAGCAATATATGAGAGAATATATTTCTTTTACTGATTTAATAAACAATATTTGACATGTCACTGTTTTAAATATATGTTTCTTTATTATTGGGGTAGAATTCTATCCCATCAATTTGATATATCAACAAGTCCTCTTTGTGAATCATTAATTCATGTTTCTCTATCAATTTACCAGAATTGGTGCTTTTCTTATCATTTTAAAGAAATTCTCTATTTTCATTGTCCAATATGCCTTGACAACATGTGGCTATTTAAATTCAAATTAATTAAATAGAAATTTCAGTTTACTAGCTACATAAGTCACATTTCAAGTGTTTAACAGCCATCTGTGGCCAGTGATCACCATATTGGAGAGTACACACACAGAACATTATCACAGAAAGTTCTATTGAACAGAAAGTTCTATTGTTCTATATAATATATGTTCTATATAATAACCAGACATCACATACACTGTAAAATCTGTTTGCCAGTTTTCTTACACAAAGGTCCCTGGATATTAAATTCAAAGCATTGCTCACGATGTAGGAAAATTATTGTGGAATAGATGCTTAGTTATATAGTTCAGTTCAGACAAGGTTAACTTCTGCATAGAATCTTTATAAAAGCAAGCCAAGTTTCTTTTCACAGGTAGACAGGTACTCCTTTAAGAGATCATTACTAAAGTTTCAGTAAGTTACAAGTCAGTTACACAAGTTCCTGTCTAAACCTAAAAGTTGCAGGTAAAGTTTGGCTAAAGGTATCCGGCAGGGAAGACTTACAGGGCAGAGCAAACAACATAAATTTTAACTGTAAATTATGCATCAAACATTTAAAAAACACATTTCCCAATTCTCTTCCGACATTAATCTACTACCCATTCAAAGAATTCTACCTTTGGGAATAGCAGAGAAAGAGGGACAGAATAGTCTGGTAAGAGATTTAGCGGTTACGAACATGATTCTAGAGTCAGAATAGCTGAGTTCAAATCCACTTCTATCATTTATTACCTATGTGACGCTGGAAAAATGTACTTAACACTTTGTCTCTGTCTAAAAGCGATAATATAAGGCTACTGAGAGGATTAAATGAATTATTTAAAACTACCAGGCACATACTAAGCTTTTAGTAAATGTTAACTATTACTTTTAGGCTACTCTTACAGTTTGATCCTATTTCTCTAAATTAAAAGCATGGTGGTCTAGAGTTGGCAATCATCTCTGAGATTATAATATTTCAGATAAAAGAGTAAAAATTAAGTAATACTATCATTGAACGTACTGCATATTACACGGTGCTTCAAGATTTTTTATAGCACTTTCACATATTTCATGTTGAATTACAACAAAAACAGTTACAGTATTACTCTAGTTTTAAGAGAAATACTCTCTTAAAAGTCAGATGCAAATAATGAAGCCTGATCTAAAATTCACAGGTACTCTAAAAGACTTTTCATCATAATAGCAACTGATAAAATAGAAATAAGTTTACTGAGAATTTGATCACACTTAGAATGGTAGTAACTTTGTTATGTAAAATTATTCTGGCTGAGAATTGTAAGAAACCTCAATGTAGAGATCTTCCAGACCACTAAATGGCTGCTATAGGAAGACAATAAAGGCACTTAGAAAAATGGGTTTAATTAATGCAATGATCAAAATTCAAGGAGAACTATAAACAAAGAGAGGCAATGACAAAATAGATGGGAGACTCTCTAAGGAATGTAGGAGAGAGCACTGGACAAATTATAACACTAATCAAATCTTTATATGAAAAATCTGGTATTACGTGATATGACTAGTTATGACATGACAACTGGCTACAAAGAACATAATTTACAGAAGCCTAATGTATGGCATTCACTTCAATATACATTTGTTAAATAAATAAATTACCAAATCACAGATTACCATAACTCCAAGATTAGTTTAAGGAGTGAGGAGTAAAAAAGGCTCTACCTTGTCAATAATGGACTGCATATGAGATTTGTGAGACTGGTCTCCATAAAGCAAAGAGGACCATTGGTCTGGTGCAATTCGTAAGCCTGCTTCCATAGCAATCTGCACTATCTGGGAGTCATGTTCTCGACGCAGAGCTTCATAGGTTCTGAATTCTTCTTTCAGCTGCATCAAAGAAGAGTCTTCATCACGTTTGGTGACCTAATAAGACACGAATAAACTCTTAATAAGGTAAAAAAACAAAATGAGTTTATACTTTATATGAACATATATAGATAACATAATTTTTAATGTCATAAATTTCTTTTAGCAGCAATAGCAAGGTTAAAATGAAACACACTGCCTGCAAAATATTTTCCCCTTTAGAGATGCCAGTATTTTCTGGATAGGTCTTATAGAAAGAATGAACACAGTCTGAGTATCCCTCATCTGAAATGCTTGGACTGCAAGTGTTTCAGATTTCAGATTTTTTTTTGAATTTTGGAATATCTGCATTACACAGTTGAGCATCTCTAATCTGAAAATCCAAAATGCTCCAATTAGCATTTCCTTTGAGTATCACATCAGTGCTCAAAAAGTTTCACACTTTGGATTTTCAGATTAGGGATACTCAGGCTGGGCATGGTGGCTCACGCCTGTAATCCTAGCACTCCGGAGGCCAAGGCGGGCAGATCATTCAAGGCCAGGAGTTCGAAACCAGATTAGGGATACTCAACCTGTTATGTGCTGGAATGAAATCCAAAGATTTCATACACCTTAACATATATAGCAGTTTAAAGTGTATGTGTATCTGCATTTTTGAAAAGAAAAAAACATTTATATAATTATATATTTCAAAAAGCAATGTTATATTTCTTCCCTATAAATGTGTATTATGACTCTTGGGCTTGCCTGGCATTGAGCTAACTGGTACGGAAAACTGAAGAGCTTCAGATGCTGATGTGATTCTAAAGATAGCTAAATTGTATTAGGTCATTAAATACGAAATGTCTGATTTCGAATCAAAAGTTTAGTTTATTATATCTCAAACAAGCAGCAGTACAATTAATCAAAATATATGCCTAAACTATTGAGTTTTGCCATCTTAACAGTAGCTTGTCTATGCCAGCAGTGACGAAGCCTAGAGAGTAAGTGGTGATGAAATCACAAAAGGCATTTTCCACAACCTGTCGAGGATTAAATATTTTTCCTTCCAAGTGGTCCAAAGTCTGGAAGAGGTGGTAGTCAGTTGGTGCAATGTCTAGGCGAATACAGTGTATGACAGAGAGTTTCCAAGTCCAGCTTCTGTAGTTCGAGCAGCACTGTCTGTGCGAAATGTGGTTGAGCGTCGTCTCGCAAGAGGACTGGCCTGTCTCTCTTGACCAATCTCAGCTGTTTAATCACAAGCATCCTCATCATTTCATCCAGCTGGTTGCAGTAGACATCCGCTGTAACTGACTGACCAGGTTTCATGAGGCTGCAGTGGATAACATCAGCACTAGACCACCACAGACACCGTTATCTCTTTTTGACGAATATTTGATTTTGGACTGTGTTTCAGCATTTCATCTTTATCCAAAAATTGTGACAAATGCTTGCGATTGTCAACTCATTTTTCATCACACAGAACAACAGGTGTAGAAATGGTTTGCCTTTATGTCATGGCAGCAAAGAAAGGCAAGCTTCCAGACAATTTCTCTTCTGATGCTCACTTAATTGATGCAGAACCCATCTGTCCAGTTTCTCTATCTTGCCGATTTCAAATTGTCCAATGTTGTTGGAATAGTAACCTCAGACTTTGCTGCTAATTCACACACAGGTTGAGATGATTTCACTTCCACTACAGCTTTCAGCTCATCATTATCCACCTCAGTCTCAGGTCGCCCACGTAGCTCATTTACAATATTAAAATCACCAGAATGAAACTTCTCAAACTATTGACATAATGTGCGCTCATTCGCCACATCCTTCCCAAACACTTCATTGATATTTCAAGTTGTCTGTACAGCTTTGGTTCCACAACAGAACTCATATTTGAAAATAACACGAATTTTTGACTTAGCCATGGTTTCACAAAAATTTCTCTAAAAAAAATTTTGAAAGATAATCACAAGCCAAACTGTGCGTTTGAAAGAATGAGGATGTACCTTCACAACAAAAACAAAACAAGAAGTGTCAAAGTGAAATGTCAGAGATATTAACTGTCAAACTTAGTACTTAGGGAAATTGGACATTTCATACTTAATAACCTAATACGTGGCTTAATTTTCCTTGGAATTTCGTGAGATTGGCCACCATTAGAAAGTATAAAGTCTGAGATGTTGGACTAGAATAATCATAATGTTGATAATATCATTTAGTACAAAAAATAGCTACCAATTTTTGAGCACTTAGTAGGTACCAGTCAGTATATTAAATTACCTTAGGCTACTGCATTAACTCATTTAATTCGTTTAACTTGTTGATGTTAGTACTATTGTTATCATCCCAATAACATACATTTTGAGTCAAGTTGGATTTAGGCCAAAGGCTTAACAAATCAATGTAAAATAATTAATTCTAGCCTATGATCACCCACACCCTAACATATTTTAGAATATATTTTGCCTTATTAACCTTTTATTCTCATAACAATTAATTCACATTCTTCTAGTAGAAAATTCCCATCTTTTCCCTCTCACCAAAGAAACTATAACATATTGTAGCCAGGACTTCTAGGTCACACTAATATTACATTAAAAAATGATCAAGTGTGGTGGCACATGCTTGTAGTCCTAGTTACTGGGGAGGCTGAAGTGGGAGGACTGCTTAAGCCCAGGAGTTCAAAGCCAGCCTGGACAACATAGCAAGATCCTCTCCCTCAAAAAAAAAAAGTATTCCATTCTTACTACAAGGAAGGTCTAACTTACATTGTTACGAAAGTCCATACAAAGACCAAAGAGATAAAAATCAAGGCCGGGCGCCGTGGCTCACGCCTGTAATCCCAGCACTCTGAGAGGTCGAGGCTCGGGAGTTCGAGACCAGCCTAAGCAAGAACGAGACCCTGTCTCTACTAAAAATAGAAAGAAATTACTTGGACAGCTAAAAATATACAGAAAAAATTAGCTGGGGCATGGTGGCACATGCCTGTAGTCCCAGCTACTTGGGAGGCTGAGGCAGGAGGATCGCTTGAGCCCAGGAGTTTGAGGTTGCCGTGAGCTAGGCTGATGCCACAGCAAGAGTGAGATTCTGTCTCAAAAAAACAAATCAAGAACTACAGTCGTAAAAACTAAATATATTTGCGACTATTCAAAGGCAAGTCAAAAGACCAAATGCATAAACGTGTGTAACACCCCTCAATATAAGCTAAACCTCACTAAAATGTAGAATATGCTATCTATATGATACACTGACTCCCTGGACTTGGCTCTCAACACTCTCTTTAACTAAAAACAATCCAGGATTTCCCAGAGAAGGAATCTCTAAAATCCTGGAACTGTATTGTACTAAGAAAGACCAAATTATCCTGCAGCTCAAAAGGCTTTTCAAATCAAAATACAGGAGATACTAAAAGGACATAGCCAGAACACAGCTATACGGACACATATTCCTGAAATGAAGTTAATCCTGACCCTAGTGAAAATAATTAGATTTTTACAAATTTCCAATTTTTAAAATTACTGTTGATGCTTTTAACTAGAATTGAGGTCATTTTGTGAATGTGCTGGGGTTTTTTTTTTTTTTGAACATGGTGGAGAAAATTTTTTTTTTTTTTAACATGGTTAGTATGCTGGGGTTTTTGAGCCACTCATATTTTTTATGGGAAAGTTTGGATGTTTCCTCCATCTTCCTCTTTTTTTCTTAAACTTACAGGGGAAGGTTAGATTTTTTCCTAAAGCTTCCTATATTGAATCTGTCTGGTGCTGTTAATGAGGAACAAGTAACACTGGAAGCAGAAAGACATTCTCTAATGTATTCTGGATTACATTGTACAATCATGTTACTCTAACCACTGCAATAAGATTGAGTTATTCACAGGTAATTTGGTTCAGTTAAAATAATTTTGGCTAGAGATTTTGATAGCTTCAGAGGCACCTAAAGAAAATAGAGGCCTATTTTCAATACAAAATCTGACTCTATAATAAAGGTTATAGAATGTTAGCATTTAGCTAGAATTTTGTTTAATTTTAAAAACTATATCTGTATGCTCTCCTGTTAATTTTGTGAACCATTTTCTCCTTCTCAAAGGATGAGAGAATATAACACAGTAGGATGGCTAATGTGCATTTTTTTTTTAGTTTATGACTATCGCATGACAGAACGTGGTGATCTCGGGAACGGATTTCCTTATAACCAGTACGAATGAATTAACAATTTTCTGAAGACATGTTTTTCAAGTATTGGTTATGGGTTGTGTCAGAATCAAGAAGCTTGACTTTAATAAGTCAGAAAAATAAAATAGAATGAACAATAAATGATATACATAGTGAACAAAAATGCTCAAGGCAGTACTGATTCAATTTGGGATACAACAGGATATATCCAGCGTTACCATAAGTGCTGAAGCCAAAATGGCAATTAGAGCTTCAGTATTGTGTACGTTGAAATACACCAGGAGAAAATCTCTGAATAAAATTTACTCTTGCTTCAATGACTCTCTCTTTAGACCAATTCTGCATACAGCCTTGGTGGGAAACTGACATAGTTTATTAGTCTCTTCAAATATAAAAATCTGTAAGCCGTGGTTTGATCTATGTTGTTCAAAATACAATCTATAAAATTCAGCACAATAGGATTTAACTATAATAGGACACCATCTTCATTTTAAAATTGCTAAAATTTACTGAAAACTCAAAAGTTTTACTACTTAAGTCTGGGGAAAGAATGTTTCCTTGCAAGCTGAACTTTAACGCACATTCATACCTTGAAGCAGGAGGCTCTATAAAGGAGCTGAACAACATGCCCAATGCTAGTTTTAGAGGCTTGAGGAAACCGTGGCTCCAACCTTTGCACCACAAAGAGAACCAACACTTTTCTTGACAAAGCAGATCCATCTTCTAAGGCCAACAGAACCAGTTTTAGAGCTTCCTCCTGCATTGCTAGGAAAAATTGGGCGAAACCAAAATTTATCGTGTGCAGAGATAAGATAAATCCATTTATCAGAAGGGCAATATTCAACAATTTTTGCAGCTATCACTCAATGGGCAACACAATAAAAGATGTTCATAGCTATATACTTTTTAACCATTTTTAAGGGCAATTTTATATTATACACTACACATTTTATTTAAAAAGTAGATAAGTGATTAATATATTTAGGAATAACTTCTAGCCAGGCACGTTGGCTCACACTTGTAATCTTAGCACACTGGGAGGCCAAGGTGGGGGGATAGCTTGAGGTCAGGAATTCCAGACCAGCCTGAGCAAGAGCAAGACCCTGCCTCTACTAAAAATAGAAAAAATTTGCCAGGTGTGGTGCCAACACGTTTGTAGTCCCAGCTACTCAGGAGACTGAGGCACCAAGACTGCTTGAGCCCAGGAGTTTGAGGTTGCCACTGCAACACTAGCCCGGGTAACAGAGAGATCCTGTCTAAAAAAAAGAAAGAAAGAAAAAATAAAAGAGACGAGAGGAGACAAGAGAAGAGAATGAAGGAAAGAAAGAAAGGAAAGGAAGACAGACAGACTTCTAAGAAAATGAATAAACTTTTGAAAGTAAGAGAAAAATTTAAGTTGTCTCAAAAACTAACATGCATGGAATTATCCAAGCCATGATTGTCAAGTGAGATATTACTTGGTAACAATAGAATATTGTAAAGAACTAGCTTTTGTACATCACTTATAGTTTCTACATGATACTTGTAGAATTACTAGCAGAATAAATACCAAATTCTAATTATATACCTGGTCCAAGGAACTGGCAGCCCCTAGCCCTGACTGCTGCCCAAAGATTGGAAGAGAGTTGTTGAGGATTCTGGTGCTGGAGAATGAGCTCTGTAACTGTTCGTTCACCTAAAGATCGAGCTGCCCTCATGGCACGAATCCTGCCTTCTTCTTCAACTAGTTGACAGTGGACCAGAGTCACAAGCTTCCTCTGCATTGGGCGACTCAGAACACTCTGAGTAGTGCTATTCAAACCCACTCCTTTAAAAGAGAGTAAAGAAGTTACTTCTAGGTTTACAGTGCAATTTCACAATCCAGGAGCACTTCCTCTGATGGGCTGATTGCTTTGTGGGTGTAAGAACAGTTCCGGGTCCTACTAGAATATTTAAAATAAACAGAACTACCCAGTGAAGCCTAGTTAGCATTTTAAAAGTATACAAACATATACATGAGTTATCTCATGTACATTTAACACTCACTGACATGAAATATACTACTATTCATTTCAATCATACAGGAAGGGGGAAAAAAAAGCCAAACAACATTAATCTTGAGATCAGAATGAGATCGGAACAGTTCTGGCATATATGTCATAGTGGTTACTTTTGTAATTACATAGCAAACTTTTTCTGTGCAGTAATGGCAACTTCCATTTTTATTATACTCCCTATAGCACACCATATAAAACTGGATAGAAGGCAGATTTATTCAGAGTTATCAAATAATGGAAAGTCCTTATGAACACTAGTGTAGTTATATTTACTTCTATAATCATTCAAATATTTCCAACATCATAAACTCTAAATTCACTATTTTACTTGATGTGGCTTGTAATGATATTATTTAGCATAAAGTGGGTTTGGTTTACAATAAACAAATGAATTTCATTAACATTCATGTATAGCTCACACTTTTTATGGCTACATAAGTATTTTTAAGAGACATTTGTTTAGCATGGATAATTGTATTAAATTTACCTCTAGCACTGCTGAGTGGTTTCAGGTACAATGCTAATTCTTCTACACATTTCTTGGCTTCCTCATAATGTTTTGTATCTTCAACTCCACTACACAAAGTAATGGGCTGCTGCTCAGGTACCTGGTGGCCAAAATAAAGATCTGAGTGTTCATTAATTAATTAAACAAAAGCTTTACTGAGTATAGGTTATGCACTGATAACACTGGCAACAACAAAACTTTCACTAAAGGTACTGAATTCTTTCAAAAGGCTTTTCCTGTACACACATCTATACTGTTGATCTGTAAGATCTTGAGATGTATAATCCATCTACCATACGAATGACTAGTTTAAAATACACAACTCAGTGATTTTTAGTACATTCACAGCTGTGTAACCATCACCACAATCAACTTTAGAACATTTTCATCCCCAAAAAGAAATGTGGCACCTCTTTAACAGTTACCCCCATCTCCTCCCAACCCGCCATGAGCCGTAGGAAACGTTAATCTATTTGTTATGAATCTATGGATTTTCCTACTCTGGACATTTCATATAAACAAAATCATAGAAGCGTTCAATATGTGGTCTTTTCTGACTTGCTTCTTTCACTTAATGTTTTCAAGGGTCATTCAAGTATGTAGCATGTATTAGCACTCCATTTTTTGTTGAGTTTTTGTTTTGAGAGAGGGTCTTGCTCTATTGCCCAGGCTGAAGTGCAGTAGCATGATCATTGCTACGGCCTTGAATTCCTGGGTTCAAGTGATCCTCCTGCTTTGGCCTCCCAAAGTGCTGAGATTATAGGCATGAGCCACCACACCCAGTCAGTATAACATTCCATTGTATGGATATATCACATTATATTTATGTAATCATCAGTTGATAGACATATGGGCTATTTCTTTTTTGACTATTATGAACAATGCTGCTGTGAACATTTGTAGACAAGTTTTTGTGTAAACATGTGTTTTTGTTTCTCTTGGGTATATACCTACTAGTAGTAATTCTATGTTTAACCTTTTGAAAAACTGCCAGACTATTTTCAAAAGCAGAGTACTATTTTATATAACTCAGGAGTATATAAAGATTCTAAATCCTCCACAGAATTATTATCTTTTTTATTAAAGCCATCCTACACAGGGTAGAAAGTAGTATCTCATTATGGTTTTATATAATTTTATTTTTAATTGACAAATAATAATTGTATGTATTTGTGGAGTATAATGTGATGTTTTGATATGTTTATAATAAAGAATGATTAAATCAGATGAATTAACAAATCCATCACCTCACATTATCATTTTTTGCAGTGAAACACTTAAAATCAACTTTTAGCAATTTTGAAATACACAATGCATCATAATAGTTACTATTCTGTGTAATAAATCACTAAAGCTTTCTCCTCCAGTGTAACTGAAACTTCGTACCCTTTGATTAATATTTCCCTTTTCCCCATCTACTCCCTCCTCCTCACTATGGTTTTGATTTGTATTCCCCTAATGGTGAATGATGCTGAGCATCCTTTCATGTACTTTTTGGTTATTTACGTATCTTTTTTGGAGAAAGGCTTACACAGATCCTTTGCCCATTTTGTTTAATAAACTATTTTAGGCCAGGCGTGGTGGCTCACACCTGTAATCCTAGCACTGCGGGAGGTGAAGGTGGGAGGACTGCTTGAGGCCAGGAGTTGGGGACCAGCCTGAGCAAAAGCAAGACCCTGCCTCTACAAAAAATAGAAAAAATTAGCCGGGCATGGTGGCGCATGCCTGTAGTCCCAGCTACTTGGCAGGCTGAGGCAGGAGGATCACTTGAGCCCAAGAGTTTGAGGTTGCTGTGAGCTATGATGATGCCACCGTACTCTAGCCAGGGTGACAGAGCAAGACCCTGTCTCAAAAAACAAACAAACAAATCCCCCAAAACCCCCACTTTATTTTATACAATAGTTTTAGATTTACAAAACAATGTCACAGATAGTACAGAGGATTCCCATTACTCTGCACCCAGTTTCCCCTATCATTATTATTATCATTAATTTTTGAGACGGGGTCTTGTTGCATCACTCAGTCTAGAGTGCAGTGGTGCAATTATAGTTCACTGCAACTTCAAACTCTTAGGCTCAAGCGATCCTCCTGCCTTAGCCTTCCAAGTAGGTAGGGCTACAGATACGCACCACCACACTAAGCTAATTTAAAAAATTTTTTTGTATAGATGGGGTCTTGCTATGTTAACCAGGCTAGTCTTGAACTCCTGGCCTCAAGCAGTCCTCCTGCCTCAGCTTCCCAAAGTGCTGGGATTATAAGTGTGAGCCACTGTGCCCAGCCTGCTCTATTATTGACATATTACATTAGTATGGTACATTTGTTAAAAAATTAATGAGCCAATAGCAACATATTCATTATTATTAACTAAGATCCATGTTAGTCAGATATACCTAGTTTTTACCTACTGTTCTTTAGGTTCTACGATCCCATCCAGGATACCATATCACAACATTGAATCTTTGTCTCTTTAAGCTCATCTTGGCTGTGACTGTTTCTCAGATTTTCACTGTTTTTGATAACCTTGACAGTTTTGAGGAGTACTGGTCAGGTATGTCATAGAATATCCTTCCCTTGAGATCCTATTGACCAGGCATGATGTAGAATGTCCCTCAATTGGGATCTGTCAATTTTCTCATGAGTAGACTGGGGTTATGGATTTTTGGAAGACCACAGAAGAAGTGTCATTTACATCACATAATATCAAGGATACATACAATCAACATGACTTATTACCATTGATATTAAACTTTACCAGCTGGCTGAGGCAGTGTTTAACAAGTTCCTACATGATCTTCATCTCCCACCTTCCATATGGTACTTTTGGAAAGAGTCATACGTTGCCCACACAATGGGCATAGTATTTATAGAATTTGTTTGAAGAAGTTTTCTAGTTTATTTATTCCTAGTTTCTTGAGTGTTCTTGTCATAAAAGGGTGTTGGATTTTGCCAAATGCCTCTTCTGTGTCTACTGAGATGATCATACATGTGCATTTTTAAAAATTCTGTTGATGTGGTGGTATATCACATTAATCGATTTTCAGATGTTAAACCAACCTTGCATACCTAGGACAAATCTCACTTGGTGGTGTATTTTTAATTTTATTTTTTATTGTGATAAAATATATAATACAAAATTTACCATTTTAAAACCATTTTAGGTGTATAATACACTAAGTATGTTCACAATGTTGTGTAACCATCACCACTATCTATTTCCAGAACTTTTTCAGCGCCCCAAATAACAGCTCTATACCCATTAGTTAATAACTCCTTATTCTCCTCTCCCCTCAGATACTGGTAACCTTTCTCCTACTTTTCTATCTCTATGAATTTGCTTATTCTAGATATTTCATACAAGTGAAAACATATAACACGTCCTATTGTGTCTGGTTTATATCTCAGCAAAATGTTTATCCATGTTGTAGCATGTATCAGAATTCCATTCCCTCTTATGGCTGAATAATATTCCACTATATATCATATTTTGTTCATCCATTTATCCACTGATGGACACTTGGGTTGCTTCCACTCTTTGGCTATTGTAAATAATGCTATTTTAAATATGGGTGTACAAATATCTCTTCAAGACCCTGCTTTTAATCCTTTTGGGTACATCCATACATACGGTAATATTATTTTCAAATTTTAAGGAGGTACCATACTATTTTCCATAGTGGCTGCATCATTTGACACCCCTACCAATAGAGCATAAGAATTCCAGTTTCTGGCTGGGTGCCAAGAGGCTCACCCTTGTAATCCTAACACTTTGGGAGGCCAAGGTGGAAGGACTGCTTGAGGCCAGGAGTTGGAGACCAGCCTGAGCAAGACCTCATTTCTACAAAAAATAAAAAAAATTAGCCAGGCATGGTGGCCTGTGCCTGCAGTCCCAGCTACTTGAGAGGCTGAGGTGGCAGGATTGTTTAAGCCCAGGGATTTGAAGCTGCCATGAGCTATGATCATGCTACTGCACTCTAGCCTGGGTAACAGCAAAATCCCATCTCAAGAAAAAAAAACAAAAACAATAAAAAAGAGTTAGAATTTCTTCATATTCTTCTCAATACTTGTTATTTTGTATGTTTTGATTATAACTATTTTGGTGGGTGTGAGATGGTATCTCATTGTGGTTTTGAGTGGCATTTCCCTAATGATTAATATTATGTTGAGCATTTTCCCATGTGTTTGCATTGGCTATTTGTATATCTTCTTTGGAAAAATATCTATTTAAGTCCTCTAATCTTTTTTTTTTTGAGACGGAGTCTTACTGTGTCACCTGGGCTAGAGTGCCACGGCGTCAGCCTAGCTCATAGCAACCTCAAAGTCCTGGGCTCGAGCAATCCTTCTGCCTCAGCCTCCCAAGTAGCTGGGACTACAGGCAAGTGTCACCATGCCCGGCTAATTTTTTTTTTAATATATATTCTTAGTTGGCCAATTAATTTCTCTCTATTTTTAGTAGAGACGGGATCTCGCTCTTGCTCAGGCTGGTTTTGAACTCCTGACCTTGAGCGATCCACCCGCCTCAGCCCCCCAGAGTGCTAGGATTACAGGCGTGAGCCACCGCGCCCAGCCTTCCTTTAACCATTTTTTAATCAGGTATTTTTTTGTTGTTGTTAAGATGTAGGAGTTCATTACATATTCTGTATATTAATCCCTCATTAGATACATGATTTACAATTATTTTGTCATTGTGTATCTTTTGATGCACAAAACGTTTCAATCTCTTAATAGTGTCTTTTGATACACAGCCGTTTTTATTTTTATTTATTTACTTATTTTTTATTAATATTAAAAAGCCTTAATAGGGAAGAAAAAGGTTTTATTTTTTAAAAACTCCAATTTATCTATTTTTTTATTCTATTGCCTGTGCTTTCGGTATCACACTTAAGAAAGAATTGCCCAATCTAAGATCATGAAGATCTTCCTCTGCATTTTCTCCCAAGAGTTTAACAGTTTAACTCCTAAATTTAGTTTAGAACTTCAATACATTTTGAGTTAATTTTTCCATACGGTGCAAGGTAAGGTTCCAAATTCATTCTTTTGCATGTGAATATCCAGTTTTCCCTGCACTATTTATTGAAAAGACTGACCTTTTCCCACTGAATGGTGTTGGCAACCTTGTCAAAAATCATTTGACCATACATGGTGCAGATTTATTTCTGGGCTCTCTATCCTATTCCACTGATCTATACACATGTCTTTATGCTAGTACCACACTTTCTTGATTACTGTAGCTTTGCATTCTGAAATCAGGATGCATGAGTTCTCTAACTTTGTTCTTGTCTTTCAAGATTATTTTGGCTATTTGAGGTCCCTAGAGTTCTATATAAATTTTAGGATGAGTTTTTCTATTTCTCCAAAAAACATCATTGGAATTTTGACAGGACTTGCACTAAATCTGTAGATTGCTTGTCATCTTAATAACATTAAGTCTGTCAATTCTTAAACATATGATATCTTTTATTTATGTATGTTTAATTTCTTTCAGCAATGTTTTATAGTTTTCAGTGTACAGGTCTTTCATGTCCTTTGTTAAATTTATTCCTAAGTATTTTGTTCTTTTTGATGTTCCTATAAGTGAAATTGTTTTCTTAATTTCCTTTTTGATTCATTCATTGTCAGTGTATAGAAATGCAACTGATTTTTGTGTGTCAATTTTATATCCTGCAATTTTGCTTAATTCATTTTCTGGTTTTAATAGTTTTTAAATAGAATGCTTAGGGTTAAAATAGCCATTATGTATTAAAATGTCCTATCCTCAAATTTCATAACAATTAGTTGTTTCAGTTAAGATATGAACCCATTTTGTGGAAAAATTAGTTCATCCTTAGATAACTTTATGAAAAAAAAGTAAGCCTTGGTTACTTGCTATTAAAATGTAGCATTTCCAAAATTGTTATCCCCAATGTGTCTATTTTTTATTTTATTTATTTATTTTTTTGAGACAGTCTTGCTCTGTTGCCCAGGCTAGAGTGAGTGCCATGGCGTCAGCCTAGCTCACAGCAACCTCAAACTCCTGGGCTCAAGCAATCCTTCTGCCTCAGCCTCCCGAGTAGCTGGGACTACAGGCATGTGCCACCATGCCTGGCTAACTTTTTCTATATACATTTTTAGTTTGCCAATTAATTTCTTTGTATTTTTAGCAGAGATGGGTCTCACTCTTGCTCAGGCTGGTTTCCAACTCCTGACCTTGAGCGATCCACCCACCTCGGCCTCCCAGAGTGCTAGGATTACAGGCGTGAGCCACCACGCCTGGCCTAATGTGTCTATTTTTTAAAATGTTCCCAAAATATATTAGAATTTTCAAAATAAAAAGAGAAAATGATTATGAAATCAAAAAGCAAATATAGGAACAAAATTTAAAAATCAACTGCACTTTTTATTTTCACAAATATTTTGTAGTGTTGGTAATGTCAAGATAGGCCTGAAAATAAACTAATTTTCTTTTTGAAAAAGCTATTATAGGCTGGGTGCGGTGGCTCATGCCTGTAATTCTAGCACTCTTGGGAGGTAAGAACAGCTCTCTTTATCTCCAACATACATAGTATCAACTTTCTCTACATTTTAGCAATCACAGTTCCATTACATTTATTCAGAAAATGATTCATGGTAAATATATGGGACTTCAGACTCACACTCTGCAAATTAACAAGGATTACCTAAATGAATTATATCTAGCACTCAAAAACTTACCTCCTTTGGCTTTATGAAATCTTCTGAGGATATTGATCTCTAATTTGAGAATACTGACATAAAACTTCCAAAGTATTACCTTCAGCATTACCAGAGTAACTTTCATATTTAGGTATCTAGGAATATTTGCCCTCCTCTAAAAAATGGTTCCCAAAAGCTGTGCTCTGTAGTATGTCACCCTTCTTATCTTTCATTTCAGTTAAAGTAAACTAAGTAAAATTGCCTAAAGGAGCATCACCTTTCTTACTAAGTAAAGTGCAATGGCTTTATGCATATTTACCTCAATGTTAAGAAGTCCTTATGACCTGCCTCTTAGGTTTCTCTAGTGATCTGAATAGTTTGGGATTACTGAAAATCTACCACAAGATGAAATAGATGTTACTGTACTATGACTGAGAAACACTGTGCTACTAAAATAAATCTCCTAACATACTGAAATAAAGGATTTGCACAGTACCAAACACAATTATACATATTCAAATATGAAGGCAATGTTACTCAATTTTAATTCAACTGGTTTCTCTCAGGCGGAAACTATACACGTTCACAGAAATTAAAACGTATTAAGTCACCTATCTTACCTGAGCACCCACTAGCTGCAGCAATGCTGAATTCACAGGGAGGAGCTCAATGTCTGTATTGATAGTGGTCTGGTCAAAAGGGCAAGCCTTGCGGTGGAGTTTATTCAGGCACATTTTGCAGACAGTATGGCCACAGCCCAAACTGATGGGCTTTCGAATTGTTTCGTCGAAAGTCTGAGTGCAAATTGGGCAGGAGAGGAAATCCGTCCATTGTGGAGCTTGCACGGGCATTGCTTCTGGAGTTACAATTCACTGACACATACACACACAAAAAACTAAAGCAAAGATTCCACTGGAATCAAAATCTTTGAAAAAAGTTTATCTTTTTTTTTTTAAATATCTTCTGTAGATACAGTCAGCACATAGTGTGAAATATAACCTGGAAAACAAAGGAAAAGGAAAAACTTGAGAATGTCCTCCTTTTCAAGTAAACCATTGAAAGGAACCACAAGTCCAGTCTCACCCTACAAACTTTTACGCAACATTTACATCACAGTAATCCATCTTTTTGTACTTTTACAGAATTAGAGCCATAATAAAACACCTGATCCCATTCCTTCATTTTGGAGATGGGGAGTAGTCCCCAGAAACATGAAATAACTTGCCTAAGGTGACACTTGAAATTAGTAATAAAGTTAGATCCAGGACTTAAGTCTCTCAAGTTTCTCTAAGTCCCTGATTTTTTAAAATATTAAACATTTAAACTTTTTAAGGAGGTTAGTAATAGTCTGATTCTTGATCTGGATATCAGTTACATGGGTTTGTTCTTTTGTGAGACTTTATCAAACTCTTCACTTATGTCCACTTTTATGTATGTTACATATCAGTATACAGTTTTTCTTTTTAATTGGCCTAAAATAAAAAATATCTTAGGATACTTTACCATCAGATTTGGTGGGGGTAATAAGATAAAAAGGAACTATGGATTTTTTAAGGTTTAAAGTTTTAGATATTAAGAATTTACATATTGGCAGATATCTCTTCTAAGATCCTCACGCAGCCTATATTTATTTGCTATAGTGAGTTGTTAGAACAACATAATTAAAATATTTACTCTAAAAGATTTTTTAAATTCCCCAATTTAAGAATGATAGAACAATTACAATTAACCAGAACCTATATATAATCAAATTTCACAGTCTACTCTCTACTTTTGGTGGGAGATAAAAACCAAATCATAGAAGTCATCACCTGTGCCTATCAGAAGTTTTCTTTAAATATAAAACTCGATCTGAAATTTCTAGCACATATCATAAACAATACCTACCACACTTATGATAACTAGTTTTGAAAAACTAGTGAGAATGGATGCCCAAAATATAAAGTACCATAGTATTACAAGTTTTTAAAGATTTGATTATGCTCAGTAGTCTGCTTACAAATATGGAAAAAAAACTTATTTAAGCAGCAATTTAATAGAAAAGTTAATTATCTATACATCTTATTCTTTAAGTATTACATTTAATTCATGTTTTATTGAAATAACTCAACCTTGAATATAAGCCGATCATTGATGAAAGAAGTTTCCATTAGGCTTGCTAAAAATTTTACCCATTCATCCAACAAATATTTACAATCACTATTATGTGCCAGACTCTGTAAATTGTGGGAGAAACAGTGAGATAGCATAGTCATAGTATCTGCCTTCATGCAGTTAACAGTCTATTAAACCCCAACTTTCTTTGGGTTTTTGCAAAGTGGGTACTACTGTTATCCCACTTTACATATAAGAGAAATGGAGGTTTAGGCCAGGCACAGTGGCTCACTCCTGTGATCCAAGCACTCCATGAGGCCAAACTGAGAGGATAGTTTGAGGCTAGGAGTTCAAGGCCAGCCTAGGCAACACATGGACCTGGTCTCTACAAAAAATAAAAAAAATTAGCCAGGCATGGTAGCATATACCTGGAGTCCCAGCTACTTGGGAGACTCGGCAGGCAGGAGGATCACTTGAGCCCAGGAGTTCAAGACTACAGGGAGCTATGATCATACCACTGCACTCCAGCCTAGGTAACAAAGTAAAACTCTGTCTAAAAAAAAAAAAAAAACCAAATAACCCAAAAACCCAAGAGAGGTAAAACAGTTTCACTCAACAAAGTCAAGTTTCCTGACTCCCAGTTTTAGCGTCCCTTGTACCTTCGCTGGATTACCTTGCACACAAACCTGAACCATTGAAAGATTTTGAAAATACCCTTGTCATATTAAAACTATAATTAGCAATATTTGGCCTAGATGAAGGTATCCATTAACCTTGGAAATATTTAATATTATGCAAAACTGCCTATATACACATGCTCAGTCTTCTGGGAAGAAGATCCGTGACTCTTGACAGATTCTCAAAGGTTTTGAGGGTGTGGCGATGGAGGGAGGGTGGTAAGAGTCATTGACCCAGACATATCGAAATAGAATAACTTTTGACAATATAAGAATATTTTAAAAGCAGAAACAACTTACATGACCAGGTATTTCCTCTGTATTTATACCACAATCAACAGACTCTTATAAAAATTTTTCAAGTAATATTTGTGTGGGTCAAAAATTTTTTTAAATGACTACAGTAAAATATCTCCCTCCTACCCCTAATTCTCATTAACACCTCATCTCCATTTTCCTTTTAGTTTCTTTATGCATATAGGTTGATATACAAATACATATTAACTAGAAAAAAAGATATACAAATACATATTAACTAGAAAGAAAGTATTTTAAGTACTGTTATTCACAACTCTTTCTTCATTAAACCGATTTTTCTTAGAAATTATGGCTAGAAACCTTATTCCATTCCCAGTAGAAATTAAACATTTGGTTATATGACAAAAATGTCTTACTGGTCTTTAGTATGTGCCCAGTGTACTGGGGATAAAAAATGGTAGGTCATTCCAAGTCTATACGAAGCTTACATTGTTTCCTTTACTACATATAAAAAAAATAACAACACAACCAGATACATAATTATGAGTTACAGTAAGTGATATTAAGGTAAAGTACAGGGAGACATATGCCCATATACCAGAGGGAACCTGACCAAATTGGGGTAGACGTGTGTGGGACACTGCTTCCCTAAGGTACAGGCAGTGATATTTATGGTAAGATTTGAAAGATGGTTGCTGACTAAGTTACAGGAAGAATGATGCATAATATGTATGTATAGATTCTAAGTAAAGGAGAAGCATAACCACAGGTTCTGAGACTAGATAGAATACAATTGGGGAGCTAAAAAAAAAAAAACAAGACAACAGTGAAACCAAAATCAAAACAAAATAAAAACAGAGCAGACAGCAAGAGAGAAAGGTATGAGATGAGACTAAAGAATTAGCAAAGATTAAATATTACACAGGACCTTCTAACTCATATCATGGTATTTGGTCATTATGGGAAGAGCAGTGTAAAGCCAATGAAAGGTCAAGGGGTGACCCACTTCACTGTTTTGAATATTCCCCCGTCTGTGATATTCTCATCAATTGTAGCCACTGAGATCTACTTCTTCAAGGCCCGACCCAGGAAGAGTAGCCTAATAACTCTATTGACTTTTCTCTTTCACTCTTGGACCCTAAAGCACCCATATTCTATGACACTAGCATCATGCTTGCTTTAAGAAAACCTGATATGTAAAAAATCATAACATAGAGAACAGATCAATTATAGTGATTGTTCACATAAAAGAAAAATAATGAACTTTACCAAGGTGTTACATAATATGATTCTTTTAAAAGACTAGAAATCTTTGTAATTAAAAAAACTGGAAATGCCAAGTGTCCAAAAACAGGAGAACAGCTAAACAGAGAGGTACACTAATACTATGAAAATGTATGGAATAATTAAAAGACACATGCACTTTCCACAAATGGAAAGAGACTCAAGATCCATCAAGCAAAAACAAAACTTGCAGACCAATACATATGACAGCATTTGTGTTGAGGAAAAAAAATAACTACATTATCAGTCTTGGTATTAATGCATGTAAATAGATGGAAGAAAAAGATCTGGAAAGACATCCAACAAACTTAACAGCAGTTACACAACTGGCAACTTACGAAATTTGTATAATCATGAGTTACCTATATAAGTGCAAATAAATTAAAAGAATGAAAAAAAAAAAAAGAAGCTAGAATGTATTTAAAATACAACTTAGGGCCGGTGTAGTGGCTCACACCTGTAATCCTAGCACTTTCGGAGGCTGAGGCAGGAAGACTGCCTGAGGCCAGGAGTATGAGACCAGCCTAAGCAAGAGGGAGATCCCATCTCTACTAAAAATATAAAACTTAACCAGGCCTGGTGGCACACGCCTATACTCCTAGGTACTTGAGAGTCTGAGGCAGGAGGATTGCTTGAGCTCAGGAGCTTGAGGTTCATGGAGCTATGACACCACTGCACTCTAGTCCAGGTGACAGAGAGAGATTCTGTCTCAAAAAAAACACACAGGCACACACAAAAAAACACCTTAAGATGATTTATAAGATAAATTATTCTAAAACTATTCAAAACATTTGAATACACACAGGCACACACAAAAAAACACCTTAAGATGATTTATAAGATAAATTATTCTAAAACTATTCAAAACATTTGTCCTCATGAAATTGACTTTTTTTTTACACATTTGGATAAACAAATCATCACAACTTATAAGTTCTGTTCAAAATTTAAAAACTTTTTAAAATAAATTCTCTGTAATTGGTCTCTTTCAAAGGATGAGCATCACTTTATTAATTTTATTTATCATTTCCATCTCTATTAATTTAGTAAAACGAGGTGCGTAGTTGCTAACCTCTTAAATTTTCTAGTAAAATAGTTCTTAGAGACACCCATAACATACCTGTGTGGTTGAGATACATGTTGTGGTTGAAGATGATATAAATAACTGTCTTTGAGAAACTTGGAGAACATTTGGAAAATTGAGTTTGGAGAAAGATATTTAAAGAATGAAGAAATGGAAGTTTTTCTTGGACCTAGTATCTACAATTAACCAATACTTTCAGTCTCTAAGAAAAAAATCTTTGCTTTGTGATTCTATAATTCCTAAAATAGAATCATCTAAGAGTGACTTATTGTTATTATTATTTATTTTTTTCACAGTTGGGAGTCTCGCTTTATCACCCAAGGCTAGAGGCCTGATCATAGCTTACTTCAGTCTCAAACTCCTGGGCTCAAGAAATCCTCCTGTCTTGGCCTCCTGAGTAGCTGGGACTACAGTTACATGCCACCATGCCCAGCTAATTTTTTTATTTTTTGTAGAGACAAGGTCTCACTATGCTGCCCAGCTTGGTCTTGAACTCCTTGTCCTCAAGTAATTCTCCCACCATGGCCTTCCAAATAAAATTGATTATAATCTAACCCAACACACTTTTAAGTTGTCATATATGCAACGGTCCTCCATGCTTATGTGCCAAAGCAGCATTTTTTTTTTTTTTTTTTTTTGAGACAGAGTCTCACTCTGTTGCCCAGGCTAGAGTGCTAGAGTGCCATGGTGTCAGCCTAGCTCACAGCAACCTCACACTCCTGGGCTCAAGCGATCCTCCTGCCTCAGCCTCCCGAGTAGCTGGGACTACAGGCATGCGCCACCATGCCTGGCTAATTTTTTCTATTTATTTTTAGTTGGCCAATTAATTTCTTTTTCTATTTTTAGTAGAGATGGGGTCTCGCTCTTGCTCAGGCTGGTTTTGAACTCTTGACCTTGAGTGATCCTCTTGCCTCAGCCTCCCAGAGTGCTAGGATTACAGACGTGAGCCACAACACCGGGCCTATTAACTCTTAATATTGATAATGATTCACATGTTCCCAAGTTAGATGTTCTCAGTCCTTACTAGTTATAATCTAAAGACTGAATTTTCCTTACCATCATCACCTTAGTCATCTTTAGCAAGTTATACCTATTTTTACCCACCTACCTACAACTATCTTTATATACTCCCCAAATCTTTTTGCCCTCCGTCCCAAACTGTGCAAGGAGGGGAATGGGATTTGACTTGTAGACTATCTCACTTAACCCTCCAACAACTTTTTGAGATGGATATTACTGATGAAAGAAGGAAGAAAACTAAAGTTACTCAATTGAATTAGTGATACAGTCATAATTTGAACCCATTATCTGTTCAAATCCAAAGCCTGTACTTTTTCCACTATAACACGCCTTCCAACTTACAGCACTTATAACTTTCTATAATACTTATTATTTTGTTAGTCAGCCATAATTACAGATCTAAATTAAATGATGTCTGTTTTAGGTTTATTCTGAGCATGAATGAGTTTAAATAGAAACCCTGGAACTGTTTAGGTCTACTTGTCTATTAAAAAAAAAATCAGGTTGTACCAACTACTGCATTTCTTTTGAAGAGAACCACAAGAATAACTTTGTTTTGTCTGAATATTTTATCAGAACATTGCACTGAGAAACAAGCAGGGACTAAAACAGAAAATGAATCTTGTATTTTTATATATACATTTAAGATACTTTAATGATATTTTAAGATGACGTATATGTACAGAAAAGTTCACACAGATTAAGACTGTTCAGTTCAATGAATTATCACAGTGAACATGCCTGTATACCCAGGACACACAACATTTCCAGCACCCCTGAAGGTCTCCTCACCATCCCTCCCAATCATTACTCCTTTATTCTTCCCAAAAGGTCACTATATCCTAACTTCTAATACCACAGATTAGTTTTGCCTGTTTTTAAACTCTATATACTGGAATCATCAGTATGCATTCTTTTGTACCTGGCTTCTTTCATACAATGTTATTTTTGTTAGGATTTTTCCTGTATTTACTATATTTTTAGACTTGTTACAAAGCACGCTAGTTAAAATGACCACAGATAGGAAGCTACCCTTTATGAACTCATTTTTGGAGCAGTGATGACAGGCAGACTGTGCATGCAGATTTCTGGTGACGAACTGGAAAGAACAAAAATGGGTATCAATACAAAACTAGAGAACAAAGAGTTCCCTCTTTACTCAAGAAAACAAAGCAGCATATGTGTTACAATAAGAGTCTCCTGTTACTTGCTTCTATTTCTTTTTCCCAGGGAGCTTGTGCTTTAGACTTTCCTTGTGGCACTTGGTGGCTGCCACAAGGCTTTGACTGATTCTACAACTGGGCAACAAAAAGAAAACATGTAGATGTATTGAGAATAGATAAGCGGCATATGCAACATACTTCTTTTGAAATGGCTGGGTGATAAGAGTATATACTCTGATCTAGGGATTTCTTCCTGCATTGACGTTAAAAATCTAATTATAACAAAATAACAATAATATCGATATTATCAAAACTTATCCCCATCCCATGATCTTTTGGCCAGGACTTAAGGACATTTTCATTACTTTCTGTTTATTTTTATGGACTATGTCTTATAGAATTCAGATAATTCCTGGAAAACAATGACTTTTAATTGCAAATACTTGGAAAATAGTACAACAAAAAAAAGCACTGATGAATTTTCCATTTTAGAATTATTTCTAGACTATCAATGCAGGCAAAATTTCACTTAGAACAGTTTAAAAGAATGAATTAATTGAACAAACTGTAACATGGACTTCAAACAGAAGCCTACAGCTACAATGTATCTTATTTATACTGTATTATTAATACTTATTCTATTTTTACATCAAGTCATTTGGAATAGGAATATAAATTATAAAAGGAGATATTTTGCTGATTACCAAGTAGTTGCTACTGTTAGAGAACCTACTGATTTGCTGCTACTATATCAGAATGAATTCAATCACTGGAGTCCAGCTTTAAAAAAAAAAAGAAATACACACACACCCCCACCTCAGAATTAAATATAAGACACTTCCTCCAAAATACACAATGATGATCTTTAGGGATTAAATTCAAAATCAGGTTTGGGTAGTGTGTGTGTCACAGGGAAGGCAGGATAAAAGGCTGAGATAAATCTAACTGCTAAGGAATGCCCAATAAATAGATAAATCTACTAATATTACACTTAATTCATTTGACAAAAATAGGGACCCCAGTTTTCTTATCCCAAAAAATTATTAACAGTTTGTTCCCTTCTTCTCCTAACCGTGAACATTCTCCCCATTTCTCTAATTTTAAAGTTGAAGAAACTTAAACACAAATGTTAGATAATATGCTGGTCACATGGTAACTAAACTTATCTTCATTTTTGACCTGTTAATTCCTTCTATAATCTTTCTTTGACGATACCACTAGCTAACATAACAATGCATACATATATTTGATAATCATCCCAGATTCCATCCTCTTCTAGTGCTATTTAAAAAAATTATCACTTGCATCTATATCTTCCTTTCCATTTCTACTTCCTTGATTGAGGCCCTTATTCATTCATTCAAAAACTACTTAACTACTTACTGAGCATCTATTATATGCTAGACAGTGTCCTGGGAACTGAGCATATACCCCTCACCCTCAGTGAAATAAAGTCCCTGCCCTAATAGAGAATAGAGTCTCACACGGATCACACAGCAAATTTCTAACTGATCTCTGCCTCTAGCTTTGTTCTTACCCTCCTCATAGCTGCCAATCATTGGCCTACATCCAATTCTTCTATGACAAACAACTCAATTTTAAAAAAGGACAATAGACTTGAACAGATATTTCACAAAAGATATCCAAATGGCCAATAAGCATATGATATGCTCATGGAGAAATTATTACTCATGAGGGAAGACACTTAAAAGTTTTATCTTAAAACTGTTGAGTACAATGAATTAATTAATGCATGCCAATCACTAGGGGAACATACTACTTCAACATTAAACAATGCAACATTAAACAATTGTAAGAATAAAACAGTTTGTAAGAATATTGTCTGTACTAGGCTTTGTGACGTTTCAAGTTACTGTTATACACATTTAAAGAGATTTAAGTATATCATTTTCTATTCTAAGGATTTTCTTATTTCAAAAGCCATCAAATTTTATTTGAAAGAATAAATTGGAAGAGTCTTTTGTGCCCTTATGAGCAGAGTTTCATCAACTGCAGACTTAAGTAATGAAACAATATTTCTGAAAAAATTGACTCAGATAATGAGAACTCATAACTCAAGTTTTTTTTTTTTTAAATGCTATATGGAGAGCCTTACATTTATTTTTTAAAGTTTTTAATAAAGTTAATGAGTGGCTAGATTCAAGCAAAGAGTGACAGTTTTAATCAAAACAGTACAAAAATTGTCATCAAAGGGGTAATTAATGTAAAAAGTGACATATAAAATATGGGCTTTAAAAGCAGTAATTATAGGGAAAGCAATACAAAATGAAGCCTAAAATCCAAAGTTTTTAAAAAAAGTACAGTACTTAATTACGGAAGACTACTACTCTTAAACAGAATGCCACCACATAAATGGACTTTTGAGCAAGTGTAACCAGTACACAGAGAAGGCCAAATCAAGATCATATGCAGTACGGCTACTTTTAGCCAAAGATTAAGCACAGAGGTACAGCTTACCTCAATTAGAAAAGCAAAAGAGACTGCTACGACGCGCTCCATTTTTCAAGCTGTAGAAACTTTAACATAATGAGTTTAGGAAGACACAAATTCTTGCGGTAACTGCTTTGGGTTTTACAGATCATGGTGTAGTCTGAATAGAATCCAAAGGTACATTGGTGCCAATAGAGAATATTAGATGCCTATAATGTTCAGTTAAATTCTATTTACCTTTATTAACCAGTTAGTATTAGCACTGGACATTAACTTTTGTTATCAAAAATGGGTCATACATAGAGGAAAAAATATTCTTTCATCATAACTCAATTATAGAGAAATCAGGTAAACAAATTGGATAATTTTTCTCATTTTAGATTCTCATGAGCAAATAATAAGAATAATGAATAGGCCAGGCACAGTGGCTCATGTCTGTAATCCTAGCACTCTGGGAGCCTGAGGCGAATGGATTGCTCAAGGTCAGGAGTTTGAAACCAGCCTGAGCAAGAGCGAGACCCCGTCTCTACTAAAAATAGAAAGAAAATAATTGGCCAACTAAAAATATATAAAAAAATTAGCTGGGCATGGTGGCGCATGCCTGTAGTCCCAGCTACTAGGGAGGTTGAGACAGAAGGATCGCTTGAGCCCAGGCGTTTGAAGTTGCTGTGAGCTAGGCTAATGCCACGGCACTCTAGCCTGGGCAACAAAGTGAGACTCTGTCTCAAAAAAAAAAAAGAGACAGGGTTTCATTCTGTCGCCCAGGCTGGGCTCAAGCAATCCACTCCTACCTCAACCTCCAGAAAAGCTGGGACTACAGGCAGATGCCACCATGCCCAGCTAGTTGTTTTCATTTTTTTTATAGAGATTGGGATGGGGCGGCGGGGGTGGGAGGTTTGTCTCTCTCATTGCCCAGGCTGGTCTCACACTCCTGGTCTTTTAAGCGATCCTTCTGCCTTGGCCTCCCAAAGTGCTCAAATTACAGGTGTGAGCCACCATGCCCAGCCAATTTTGTGACAATTAAAGGCCTTTTTGCCTACTTCTTAATCTAAAGTGGGACATGCATAGATGAAATATTATTCTATAATAAAACTAATAATTTAATGATTCTATTTCATTCACAAGTTTTCCACTGAACATAGTTCCATACATTATTTCCAAATATCATCTCACTTAAAGACGCTATTTTTATTAAATTTATTAATTTAGTATATTAACTTTCCACTAAATGTTACTATCAAAAATTAATGAGGCATATATAAAAGCACAGAAATATAAGTATTAGGTTATTAAGTATGAAACGTCCGATTTCCTCAAGTCCTAAGTTTGACAGTTGATATCCTCATTCTTTCAAACGCACGGTCTGGCCTGTGATTATCTTTCAAATTTTTTTTTTATACAAATTTTTGTGAAACTGTGGATAAATCAAAAATTCGTGTTACTTTCAAATATGAGTTCCGTCGTGGAACCAAAGCTGTATAGACAGCTTGAAATATCAATGAAGTGTTTGAGAAGGATGTGGCGAATGAATGCGCAGTACATCCGTGGTTTGAGAAGTTCCATTCTGGTGATTTTAATCTTGAAAATGAGCTACGTGGGCGACCTGAGACCAAGGTGGATAATGATGAGCTGAAAGCTGTAGTGGAAGCGAATCCACCTTGATCGACGTGTGAATTAGCAGCAAGGTTTGAGGTTACTATTCCAACAACATTGGACCATTTAAAATTGGCAAATCGGCAAGGCAAAGAAGCTAGATACATGGGTCCTGCATGAATTAAATAAGCATCAGAAGAGAAATCCTCTCGAAGGTCCAAGGTGCCATTCTTTGCTGTCATGACATAAAGGTGAACGATTTCTACACCATATTGTTGTGTGTGATGAAAAATGGATTGACAGTCGCAAGCACTCGGCACAATGGTTGGATAAAGATGAAATGCTGAAACACAGTCCAAAACCAAGTATTCATTAAAAAAACTTAATGGTGTCTGTTTGGTGGTCCAGCACTGGTATTATCCACTACAGCTTCATGAAGCCTCGTTAATAAATTATAGTGGAAGTCTACTGCAAGCAACTGGACAAAATGATGAGGATGCTTGTGATTAAATAGCCTACACTGGTCAACAGAGGCAGGCCAATCCTTTTGCGAGACAATGCTCGACCACATGTCGCACAAATAATGCTGCTCAAACTAGAGGCTGGATTTGGAAACTCTGTCATCCACTGTATTCACCAGACCTTGCACCAGCTGACTACCACTTCTTCCAGACTTTCTTGACCACTGCCTTGCAAAGAAAAATATTCAATCCTCAACAAGCTTTGGAAAACACTTTTCATGATTTCATCCCCACTTGCTCTTTAGGCTTCTTCGCTGCTGGCATAAACAAGCTACCATTAAGATGGCAAAATTGTGTCGATAGTTTAGGTGCATACTTTAATTGTACTGTTTCTTGTTCACAACATAATAAACTTTTGACTCAAAGTCGGACATTTCATATTTAATGACCTAATATTTACAAAAAGTTGATATTTTCCCAGAAAAAGTCATTATTTAAGAAAAGCAGAAATTTTACTGCACTGAGTTCTAAATATTCTTATGTAGTTCTTTCTCTTAATACATTTTAAGTTGTTCTTATAACTAAATTATAATTATGTGCATTAATTAAATATTGTCCCTAAAAAGGGGAGATTAGTATCAAAATTTATATTATTCTTCCCCACGTAGATCTCCTGTAACCGCATTACAAATCTTTACTAATACCATGAAATGTCTTTCACTTATCATAAATTTTAAGACTTCAATTTAATTAGGTGAAGTACCATTTTGAATTTAAGATGAGTATTTCCAAAGTCCAAAATTGAAAC
The DNA here is from genome assembly GCA_963574885.1 of Lepilemur ruficaudatus. Taxonomy (NCBI): domain Eukaryota; kingdom Metazoa; phylum Chordata; class Mammalia; order Primates; family Lepilemuridae; genus Lepilemur; species Lepilemur ruficaudatus. The sequence goes on from CAUYRT010042296.1 coordinate 42,555, forward strand.
TTCCATTCTAAATTTATAAAAGTCCAATTTTATTACTCTTTATTATAGAAGGGGAAAAAAAGCTAATTTTTTTCTCCCTTAGTCAACCAATTAAAGCAATTCATAAAAGCTATAAACCAATTACCTCTATAACAGTGTCCGTGTTTTTGGAGGAGATTAGGTATAGGGTCAAGATCAAGGTTTCTAACATTTATTCAACAAAACATGGGCTTTCTGTAAAAATTAAAAAAATTAAAAAGAATAAAATGTAAATTATTAAAAATATGTAAAATAAAAAAAGAAAAAGAAATAAACAAGGTTAAAGGCAGAGTGTCAGGCAAATCATAACTCTAATTATTCTCAAAGATTAGCTGAATAGTCATAAAGTTACATTCC
>CAUYRT010042297.1:0-70781 GCA_963574885.1 Lepilemur ruficaudatus
TCTACTTTTCCCCAGCCTGGGATCCCAGGGCAGGAGACTTTCTGGAGTCTGTGAGGTTGTCTTCCAGCCGTAAATAACTTTTCTGCTGTCTCAAGTCTGAGGCAAAAGGACATTTTACTACTAATTAACTATTCTACTTAAACCTATAATATGGAATACTTGGTGCATCTCAGGTGAGAGAGCTGTGCTTCAGGGGTAGTTGCTACGTCACTACGAAGGACTAGTAACCCCACCCTGAAGCCCCCGTGTTCGGGGAAGCTCCCAACACACAGCAAAACTAAATTTTACAGCAGTGAATTTTTTGTAAACTATTCGACAATGGCCGATAGGCTATGGCTTTCAGTATCATATGAACCTTTCTGTCCCAAATCCTAACAGGAGCCTGTACCTATATAAATTAAGCTTTTAAGAAACAATGATATACAGAACCAGAGCTTATCATTTTCCTAATGTTGGGAGCAGAATTTGACAGAAGTGACTCCACAAAACGTGTTTCTCCACTTGTTTTCTGTAAATGGCAGAAGCAACACACCCTGGCAGTAACCACTGTTCCTTGGGGCACTACCCCCACCCCCACTCCTTTTTTTTAGTAGTTTCAGATTTCTAAATTTGAAATAGTTACCTACATTTAATGGTGTGTAGTACTTAAACCCTTATTGTCACATCCTTCTTTAGTTTTATTTTTACTACAAATTGCATAATTAAATTTATATAACTTTGCGGAGAGCTTTCTATATGTATGTTCTTCAGCATTCCTTGGATAAGAACAATAGCAATGAAAAAATAAGAAATAGCTACTATAAAAAGGTATATTTTAAATTAATAAGCTATGTTTTAGAGCAGTTTTAGATTGACAACAGAATTGAGCAGAAAGTACAGTATACCTTTGTCCTCACACATGCACAACATCTGCACCAGAGTGGTAGGTACATTGCATATCTTATCACCCAAAGTCCATAGTTTATATTAGGGTTCACGCTTGGTATCATATGTTCTGTTTTTTTGACAGATGTATAATGACATGTATGCAGTCATGTGTTGCTTAATGACAGGGATGTGTTCTGAGAAATGCATTGTTAGGCAATTTCGTCATTGTATGAACATAATAGAGATACTTACACAAAATCTATTTGATATAGCCTACTATACACCTAGGCTGTAACATATAGCCTCTTGCTCCTAAGCTGCAAACCTGTACAGCATGTTACTGTACGGAATACCATAGGCAGTTATAGCACAGGGATAAGTATTTGTGTATCTAAACATATGTCTAAACACAGAAATGGTACAGTAAAAATACAGTATAAAATATAAAAAATGGTAAACTTGTATAATGGAGGTTTCAAGATTGGCAGTTGCTCTGGGTAAGTCATGTGAGTGAGGGGTGAGTGAATGTGAAGGCCTAGGACATTGCTGTACATTACTGTAGACTTTATAAGCACTGTACATCTGGGCTATACTACATTTATTAAAAAAATTTCTTCAATAATAAATTAACTGTAGTTTACTGTAACTCCTTTACTTTATAAACTTTAAATTTTTAACTTTTTGACTTTTCTGCAATAACAGCTTAAAACACAAACACATTGTACATGTGTACAAAGATACTTTCTTTCTTTATATCCTTATTCTATAAGCTTTTTTTCCTATATTTAAAATTTTTTAATTTTTTTACTTCTTAAACTTTTTTGTTAAAATTAAAACACAAAAATACACATTAGACTAAGCCTACACAGGGTCAGGATCATCAGTATCACTGTCTTCTGCCTCCAGTCTTGTCCCACTGGAAGGTCTTCAGGGGCAGTGACACTCATAGAGCTGTCATCTCCTATGATAGCAATGCCTTCTTCTGGAATACCTCCCAAAGGACCTGACTAAAACTGTTTTACGGTTTTTTACAGCTGTTTTTTTTTTTTTTTTAAGTAAGTAGAAGGAGCACACTCTAAAGTAATAATAAAAAGTATAAGATAGTTTATAAACCAGTAACATAGTTGTTGATTACCATTATCATCTGTTATGTACTCTGCATAATTGCATGTACTTTTATTATGATTGGCAGTGCACTAGGTTTGTTTAAAGAAGCATCACCACAAACACTCGAGTAATGTGTTGGCTCTGCTATGTTGTGGTGGCTATGATGTCATTTAGTGATAGGAAAATTTCAGCTCCATTATTATCTTAGGGGACCACTGTCCATCTGTCATTGATCAAAATGTTATGTGATGCATGACTGTATACTATTGTAGTGTTATACAGAATAGTTTCACTGCCCTAAAAATCCTCTGGATTATACCTGTTCATCCCTCCCTCCCTCCAGCAACTCCTGGCAACCACTAACTTTTTAATTGTCTCTATAATTTTGCCTTTTCCAAAATATCCTATAGTTGGAATCATACAGTATTGTATCTTTTTCAGATTGCCTTCTTTCACTTAGTAATATGCACTTAAATTTCTTACATATCTATTTATGGCTTAATAGCTCATTTCTTTTTAGTGCTGAACAGTATTTTTTTCCCTTAGAGATGATTCGAGAAGTAATCCAAGTGGCCACTAGGTCCTTTTAACTGATAGATAGGTGGTGAAAGAACTTTCAGAATTCAACGTACTTTGAATTTGTGGATTGTTATTTACAATTACAGAGATTTTCATGCTGCATTTTGTTTCAATGTGTAATGTTTAACAAATTATAAAATGATAAATATTAAAGAATGATTGGATAATAAGTGTATCAGAACATTTTTCATTCAAATGAGTTTAGTACCATTCAAACCTCTTGTAAGCTGTACTTATTTAAATTAAGCCTTCAATCTCTGTAAGTGTCTTTGGGACTACTCTTGGCATTGATTTCAGGGCTACGTTGAAGTTTAAATATCATCTTCATTTCTTCATTGATTAACATATTTCCGAATAAAAAGCGGTAATTTGAGATTGGTCATGCAGCTTATTACCAAACTTATCTCCAGATGACATATGGCTATTTCATAAAGTCGGATCTATCTGTAAAGGGCGAAGTATCTCCATCAGTGAGATACTTAATATGACATAGGCATCCCTGAGAGGACACTTGAGCCTGAGTAGCTTTGACCAATGCATACTTTGTCAAAGTAGTTTTGGCAAGTTTAACAGTTACAAATTACATTACTGTGTTATCATCCCTTTATGTCAGTGATAAAGAATGCTTTTTACATAGTTTGTAACACTTGTTAAAGTTTTATAATTTTTTCCTATACTTGATAAAATGAAGATGTAGATTATTTCAGTGGGACATGCTAAAATGGTAAAATAAATATTAATAAGTATATTAAGTAAATACTTAATAAGTATTACTTTTTTAGGTGTTTTTCTGATTTGTGACTTTTTATATAAATATGGCTGAGCTTTTTTTTATGCAAATAAAATATTTTTACTTGGTAAAAGTAATGGAACTATAACTGTGTTATGCATTTTAGATTGTGCCTTGAATATATTAATTTATTAATTAGTTTGCAGTAGCACTATGAAATACTGGTTATAAGATATGTAGGATGGTACTTACTCGATTTTTATATGATAGTTTTAAAAATATTTTGAATGTCACATATTTTTGATTTGCAGATTTCTTTTGATAAAATCTTCCTGAAGTGTTTGAAATTAAACTTTCTTAAATAAAATTTCAGTGTTTTAGTTTCTTTTTGGAAGTATTGGATTTAACTGACAAATTATATAAGAATTTTAGGTAAGTATTGTTAGCATGCTGTTAGAATTTTCTGTTCCCTTTTAGGCTCAGGCTGCCTTTTCTGCAAATCCTGCCAACCCAGCTGTTTTGTCGGAAGCTTCTGCTCCTGTCTCTCAAGATGGAAGTAAGTGTATACTTTGGGTTCATTCTCTGTGAATAGAAATATTTCTTAAGCTTTCTTTTGCTGAAATAAGGAATCTAAGATTATTTTTCTTGACTGCGTAAAATTGATGGTGAAATCTCTAGTAGTAAAAGGAAAAAAGTTTATTTCAAGAAAAGCTCTAGTAGTAATAAGAAAAAAGTAATTTGAAAAAATAACTCTTTAGCTAATCTAGAGAGTGAACTGTGAATATGAATATGTATTTTATGGCTTAATGAAAATAGATTTTAGCCTGACTCCTAAGTTCCTAATATGGCTGATTTATTTATGAACAAACCTTACATGTGAACTACAGTTGCCACAGCTGCTGCTCTTGAACTTTCCGAACTGTCCTCTCTCTTTGCCAGGGAAGCTTCTAAAATTTCCACCCACCTCCTTTTTGGGGAGCTTCCCAAATCCTGAAGTTTTTCTTCAGTCTCCATATCCTATCTTTGGTCCCTTTTTCTTCAAGGTTCAGAGGGATTCAGTACAGAGCCCATATGTAATGTGAATTAAAATAGAAAATAAGTGTTAAATAGGTTTTTATGGCCTGTCGTCTTGGCTTATAACCATTTATAACAATGTTTCTTTTAGAAAATTCATTTTAAGTCACAGATAAACCATGTAAAAAGGAGCTTTTGGAAATAATACATAATTATTAATAAGTTAAATAATGTTAATCTTTCAAGTTACCATTTTCAGGATTTTATTGGATGTGGTTAGCATTATTAAAATGATAATGACACTAAATAAATTTAAAAGCTTTGGTTTTTCTTTTTCTTTTGGTCATTAGTTCAGAAGAATCATTCCATAGCCTTGTTTACTGGTAACTCATTCAATAAATTATTTCTACTTTTGAGTATTTAGAAATCTGAGGTTGTTTCAGTTCACATGTCTTCATATTTTATGGCTGTCACGTTAAACATTTTCTGTATTTTCTATTTCTATTAATAATTGTCGATACAGAGGTTGGGGGGGGTGCCCTTCCAAATTGCTATTAATACTTTAAATTCATCCTAGATTTTATAACTTAAATATAACTTTTTAGCACAAATTGAAACCTGTAATAAAAGTAGTTGTCATTTTTAGTATTCTGCCAGTGCTTTTTTCTTCCTTGAGTCCTTCATTCATTCCTTCATTCTCTGATTTGTATTAGGTCTCTATCCTAAACTGTATCCAGAGCTCTCTCAATACATGGGCCTGAGTTTAAATGAAGAAGAAATACGTGCAAATATGGCCATCGTCCCTGGAGCACCAGTTCAGGGGGTATGTATAGTGTAATTAATTTTGAATTGTATAAGATCATACTTTACACATATGCTCTCTTTTTTGTGGCCAACTCACAAATCTATAACTTTAGCATTGATCTACTCAAATTTTGGACTTCTTTTTGAAAATTACTTCTTACATAGTCTATTTTGTTTTATGCTATACCACTTTTTGAATTTATTAGGACTTAAAGATTCCTAATTACCATTTACTCGTCCATTGTCTTCTGTATCTAGTCAGTTACTAAGACCTAGTGATTTTGTCTCTTCCATGTTTCTTGTATTCATTTTATCCATTCTAATCCTTCTGTAACCGTATTCAACATTTCTGCATTTCCAACCTAGGTTATTCTAGTACTCTCTTACATTTCCTCCAGTAACTTCTTACGTCAAACAGTACTAAGCTGCTACTAGATAAATCATTCTGAAGGATAGGTCTATCATAGCTTTTTTTTTTTGTTCATGATTTTTCAACATTCTTTCTGTGATCCAAGGGTCCTTGTAATTAGACCCTGGATTCTAGACTTAAATACAGTGGATCTGGTAACCTTTTATTGAGGTCATTGCCATGACTGTAGCACTTACTGTAACTGTAGTTAAATATTTCATGAAAGGTCCATGCCTGTCTTGTTGCCATAACCTCCGTGCTTAATACAGTATGTAGCATTTATTTATTTACCAAATATTTATTGAAAACTTGCTTTTGTCAGTCAGGGTGCCCTTGGGAAAACAGAAATCATGGTAGGTATTTCAACAGAGATAAGTTAAGAAATTAGATAAAGAGGTTGCAGAATTGAAAAAGCAAAAATGGACCCAGATATCATTGCAGAAAGTTAGCTGCTTCTCCTAAGACTGGAGTAACACAGGGAAGAGGTAGGAGGTAGCAGAACCTAGAAGCTTGGGGGAAGAGCTGCACAGAGCTGGGACATAGACCTCGGAGGAGGGGACACTACTTGTAGTACTGGTGCCTCTGGGAGGTTGCAGTGAGGCTGGTGCTGGCGGTGTCAATAAAAGCTGGTGACTGGAACCAACTGCTGCTGCAAGGGTTAAGGGCCAAGTTCGCACAGTGAACAGGAAACACACAGAAAGGAACAAAGCTCTTGTCACTTCAGTCACTGACAAAGGAAAACGTTATTTGCGGTGAGGCCCAGCATCACCTAGAGTAGAGTTGAGTCCAGAAGGGTGGATTTGGAGCTGACGACAGTAGCTTAATACCTGTTACCACCTACTCCTTTGACTACTCAGAATATCTACACACTTCTACGAATATTTGAACTTCATATGGCAATAACAACAACTTTATTGTAACAACTCTTCTGGAAAATTGAGGTGCAACAAACTTTTCTATGAAGGGCTTTACAATAAACGTTTTAGAGTTTAATGGTTATTCATGATCTCTGTCACATATTCTTAATTTTTGTTTACAACCTTTAAAAACATAAAAGGCATTCTTAATTCAGGGGTATACAAAATCAAGCCAAGTACCCCTTAATATAAATGAAGTCACTCTCACCCTTTTTCCAGAAAGGGATGATACTAGTTATCTTGGCCATCTCTGGGCAGTGGTCATGGTATTGATTACTATGTGATATTAATTACTCTTCTAAAAATTCAAATTTCCAGCTGAATATTTTTAACTTAAAAAGTGTAAAGTTAATCACTACCAACAATTCACGTATAAAGGTAAAAGGAGGTATGGAGGAACAAAAAGATTAATTGCTGTGTTTACAGAAAATTTATAAATACAAGCAGAGAAAAAGATAACCATAGCTGCTTTGATTCTTATTTTAGTAACTGCTCATGAGGCTGTAGTTAGTATTTATGGCTTCCTTTGTTCACTGCATGGGCTCTCTGTTCCTTGCCATTGGCCAGCACTTCAGCTGGTCTTTTAAATTTTTTTCTTTAATACCTAGAGGGGGGACCTAAATTTTGAAGTGTCTGAATAACCAGGGCCCTTCATTGCCTTGCCTTTTCTTTTTCATTGTTTTAATTTATTTTAATCTATTGCTGGAGATTTCTGTTAACTCTTCCTATCTAGTGAATTTATTTCACATATTTCTTCTGTTGGTGTTCCATCTGCTTCCCCCGCTCAGGTTTATTGAGTTTTAATTGACAAATAAAAATTATATATGTTCAAGGTGTTCAACATGATACATTGAGATAGATGTATATATGTATAGTAAAATGATGACCACAGTCGAGTTAATTATAACACATCTATCATCTCACATAATTAACCACTTTTTTCATGTGTGGTACGAACACTTAAGATCCACCGTCAGCAAATTTCAAGTATACAGTATTCTTAACTAAGTTACCATGCTGTACATTAGATCCTCATAACTTACTCATTTGGAACGGTTCAATTTGTACACTTTGACTAACATTTCCCCCATTTTTCACCCTCCCCTCCCCACCTCCAGCCACTGATAACTGCCCTCATACTCTCTACTTCCATGAGTTTCACTTTTTTAGATTACACATATAAGTGAGATCAGACAGTACTTGTCTTATGTGTCTGGCTTATTTCACTTAGCATAATGTTCTTTAGGTTCATCCCTATTGTCCAAAGGGCAGAATTTTCTTTTGTTAAGGCTTGATATTTAATAATATCCATTGTGTGTATGTGCACGCGTGCTCATATAAACACACCACATTTTCTTAATCCATCTGTCCACAGACTTGTTTGTATATTTCGGATACTGTGAATAATGCTGCACTGAATATGGGAGTGTAGATATTCTTCAGAAAGTGATTTTATTTCCTTTGGATATATACCCAGAAATAGGATTGCCAGATCATATGGTTTATTTTTACCTTTTTGAGGAACCTCTGTACTGTTTTCCATAACTGCTACACCATTTAAAATTATTACCATCTGTGCACAAGGTTTCTCTTTTCTCCACACCCTTACCAACATGTTATCTCCTGTTTTTTGATAATAGCTATCCTAACAGGTGTGAGATGATATCTCATTGTGGTTTTGATTTACATTTTCCTGATAATAAGCATCTCTTCATGTCCTATTGGCCATTTGGGTGTCTTCTTTGGAAAAATGTCTCTTTAGGTCTTTTGCCCATTTTTTAATGATTTTTTTTTCCTGTTGAACTCTATGAGCTCCTTATATATTTTGTATATTAACCCATTACTAGATACAGATAGATGGTTTGCAAATATTTTCTCTCATTTTGTAGGTTGATTTTTTCTTTTGTTGATTGTTTCCTTTGCTGTGCAGAAGCTTTTAAAAGTTTGACATAGTCCTAGTTGTTTATTTTTGCTTTTTTTGACTGTGCTTTTGGTGTCTATCTAGAAAATTATTGTTAAGGTAACTATCAAGGAGTTTTCCCCTGTGTTTTCTTCTAGGAGTTTTGTGGTTTTAGATCTTACATTTCAGTCTTTAATGATTTAAAATTAATTTGTGTGTATGGTGTAAGATAAGGGTCTAATTTCATTCTTTTGCATGTGGATATCCAGTTTTCCCAACACCATTTATTCGCAAGACCATCCTTTCCCTATTGTATATTCTTGGCACTCTTGTCAAAAATTAGTTGAGTGTAAATTTGATTCTTTTTTTATATCTTCTGTTCTCTGCCCATTCATGGTTTCCTTTAAATTCTTGAACATACTGACTATATTTATATTAATGGTAACTTTTAAAATCTGCCTGATAATTTTATGATCTCTGTCATTTTGGGGTCTCTTTCTGTTGACTGATTTTTCTTCTGATATAGGTTACATTTTCCTGCTTGTTCACATGCCACTTGTGTATTTAATTGGATGCTGGAGATTGTGAATTTTACATTCTTAGGTGCTAGGTTTTGTTGTATTTTTTAAGAATGTTGACACTTTTTCTGGCAGGCAATTAAGTTACATGTAGATCTGCTTGATTCTTCTGGGGGGTTACTTTACGCTTTGTTGGGGTAGGTCTGTAAAACTAGACTATCCCCGTTAGTAAAGAAGTGTGTTTACTCTGGGGTCTCTACTGAACGCCCTGGATATTCAGCAAGCGCTCTCTACTCTGGCTGGTGAATACTTGAATGTCTCCCAATCCTGTGTGATACCTGGAAACTGTTAACAGCTCCCTGAACAGTATGCAGTTGCCTGGCTTGTGGAGCTTGACCTCATGCATGTTTGGCTGAATATTCAGCAGCAGATGGAAGAGGGACCCCTGTGTAGATTTCTGGGCTCTGTCTCTGTGTAGTTCCTTCCTCTCCAGACTGTCCTGAAAATTCTATCTGCCTCACTAGCTGCCTCAGCCTTTCTGAGTTCACATCTCTGTCTCTGCAACTCAGCAAGAGCATGCATGGTGCCCTGCTTGAGATTCCTTCAATAAGTGATTTCTTGTGCAGTTGTATTCTGATTTCTAGTGTAAGTTTGTGTGTATATATGCGTTAGGCTACCAGTGTTATAATATTTACTTAATCAGTATTTATGGTAATTCTGAAGCAAATGAATTTCAACTAAACTAAATAATTCATTTGGTCCTTATTTCTTTTCCTGTCTGATGACCTGATTTTTCTGTGTCTCTCATAGCTATAATTCCTTTGAACGTTTGTAGTCCTTCATAAGTAATTTCTTCTGGCATTGTGTTCTGATTTCTACTGTAGTAATTTGTGTGGTGTGTGTGTGTTACTCCTGTTAGACTGTCAGCTTTAGGGTGTGCCATTGGAATGACCATGAATTCTGAATGAATGTATTTTCAGTCTGTGATGTTTTATAGCTGAGGTGGTTCTTTCCTGTCACTGCCACTGTGAGCATCCCAATTCTTAAGCAGATTAGAGCTTTTTTTATGTCTTTCCAGTAAAAATTCCCATTAAGAAGCCTTGATAAACTCTTCCCTCAGTGTCTTTTGGTTGAGGAAAAAATCCACTTAAAACAAGAAACCAGTTGTAGTCAAGCAAACTTGAAAAAGAGTGGCTGTGGAATGTTCCTAATACAAAGAAATGATAAATGCCTAAGGTGATGGATACCGCAGTTGCCCTGATGTGGATTAATGTTGTATGCCTGTACCAAAACATCAAATGAACCCTATAAAGATAAACAACTATTATGTACTCATAATAACTTAAAAAAGAAAAAAGAAAACCTGAAAACATTGGAAACTTGGAACATGGTACCTAACTCAAATCCCTAATGTGGCTCTCCTGGGGCAGTCTGGTTGTGCATCTTCATGCAGGTAAGCCAGAGTACATGGGAAGCAAATGCCAGTGAATTCAGAAGGCAGCAGCTCGAGAGCAAATCACTACTGGAGATGGTACATGTAGGAATAAGTTACCTGAGGAATTAGTAAATGAAAACTGTGTCATCTTTACAGAAATCAAACTTTATCTGAAGGAAATTATTTGTGGATTCCTTTTTGGAAAGCCCCAGCTGAGTATGTTCCAATTGTAGATTCTTTCAAGGATAGTATTTCTAAATATTGACACGTTGTGTATGTTTTTGTCAGCAGTTGGTAGCAAGACCTTCCAGTATGAACTATATGGTGGCTCCTGTGACTGGCAGTGATGTTGGAATTCGTAGAGCAGAAATTAAGCAAGGGATTCGCGAAGTCATTTTGTGTAAGGATCAAGATGGAAAAATTGGACTCAGGCTTAAATCGATAGATAATGTAAGTATTTTTAATGTCTATTTGAATTTGTTTAAATTGCATACAGAATATTAACTAATGCTAAAGTAATTTGAAATGGAAATGCTTTAATTAATTATAATCATGTTTCTATCATTGAGAATATTTTAAATCTAATAACTTAAATTTGTTCACTTAGAGATGCCCTATTTTGAGGAGGCAGAGTTGGGACTTCCAACCCCATTACATTGAGAGATTATTTTTCATTTTTGATATTCTAACTGGAGTAAAGGTCGCTGGTCTGCACGTACTATGACAGTTTGTGTAATAGAATTCTGGCATTGAAATAGGGCAGCATATGTGAAAGTTAAAAACCTGACAAGTGAGAATTGATGCATGTTCATAATTAAACTTGAGATGGTTTTGCAGATTTGTTACTTCTATCTTCCAAATTTGAATTTAACAGGTCATTTTGTGACCAAAAGTTTCTTATCTAATTTGGGCAGCCATTATTTTGCCTTTTAATTACTTTACCTCTCACCTTACTGTACTGGAGAGATGAGACAGGGTTACTCTCTGAGAAAAAATTTAGAATTGTTAAGGACATGCTGGGTCTTTACCCCAATTTATAGTTTTAGCCGTGACCTTATTGGATTCCGTTTCAGTCTTACGTCTCATTAGCTCAGTATGCCCCACCTTTCCGCACAGAAAGTTATAATCACTGAGGTTCACTGCTGTGAAAGAATGAGGCAGCCCTGCTTGCCCACCTAGGGGGCTGAGGGCGTTGATGTCTTTGCTCACTCATAGCTGATTCAAGACATATCACTGTGCGTGGTTGGGAAGTTCTGACTTGTCTGCTGCTGCCCCTTCCACCAGGATTTCTCTTCTGTTCTTTCCTCTGTCCTAAAGAGAAACAATACTTTTCCTAGGCCCCTTGACCCCGTGTAGGTGTCCTTGCAGTGGGTTTGTCTACTTGGCCAAAGTACATCGGTTCATTTGTGGGGTGCTGCCTAGTTCTCGCTTACCACCCTACAGTGTAACAGACACATGACAGAAATCATGTCTGACCCAGTGTAGGATTGTAGACAGGATCTAGCCTTGTAGATGTGCTTTTATTTTACAAAGCTTACTCTTCTTTATACTTGTCTGTTTATATTTTATTCAACATTTGATTCAGAGTTTACATAAGTAAAAATATCCACGTGGGTTTATAACAGTACTTGCGTTTTCTGTATTCATTATAAGCCCACTCTTGTGTTCAATGTGCCCATCTTTTTAAGCTGTTACATAAACCTTAATCTTATTTCATTATGCATAATTTAGCAAATGGGTAAAGGAATCCTTCATATCGTTTTTTAAACTGTAAAAGAACTCACCAAACTCATAATACTTGACTGACTTTTCCCCTGAATATGGTCACGTGCTCATAATTTGGTATTTTATCAGACTCATAGAACCTTGTTATTTATTCACATTGTCCTACTTTATTTTCTTTAGTCTTTTTATTCCAAGATGAAAGGGGTGATTGAGGTTGGTCAGGTGGGTCATGATTTGGGGTAGAAAAATACCACTGAGATCTCACCTTTTTGCCTTATTCTTTGAGGTTATTGCCTTCATTCATTTTTTTCAGTTTCTTTTTAGGGGGTAATGACACAATATGTTCATATAATTTTTCTTTTTTTTTTTGTTACTAGGTTATGTTAACACTTATTTCCTAACTTACCAGCATTTTAAAACTATTAATGTGCCATAATAGTGGTCAATGACCAAAGATATTTTCCTATTATCTAGGGTATATTTGTTCAGCTAGTCCAGGCTAATTCTCCAGCCTCGTTGGTTGGTCTGAGATTTGGGGACCAAGTACTCCAGATCAATGGTGAAAACTGTGCCGGCTGGAGCTCTGATAAAGCTCACAAGGTGCTCAAACAGGCTTTTGGAGAGAAGATTACTATGACCATTCGTGACAGGTAAGCTGTTAGTAAATAGCTCAAATGGGAATTCAGATTAGTTTTCCATTTCCTTAGACTTTCAGGATTCTATGTGAATACAGTATTTTGTTGCAGAAAATGATCAAATGGTATTGATGAGCTTTATAGCTTTGCAGTTTTGTACAGATTTTTTTTTTCATAGTTTGATTTGCTTTTAATACATAGCTTATTTTAGAGTTTATAGGATTTTGTCCTCCAAGCAGCTACTTCGGTGTCTTTACCTTTCTGGAAAATAGAAAATGTATGTTGGAGAAGTAACAAAGTAGCAGGGCATCTCTGGCCTCACTTTCCAATTTACTGCTTAGGGAAGGGTGCTCATACTGTGCAGGGTCCTTCGTTGTGAGGGTCAGGGCCCAGACAGAACTCCAGTTTGGGAGTTATGAAAACCAAATCAGGCCTGTTACGAAGCAGTAGTTGTCCAGAGGATGCACATTCTATTCAGCCATTAGTTCCTGTATAACTGTTAAACATTTAGCACATGAAATATGGGCCTTTATTTATTTTCTTGCCCAGCCCCTACAGGTATTCAGGGCAACCTGTATCACATTGTTACAGTAAAATTTTGGCTTTTTCTTCTCAGTTAAACTTCTGTTTTATCTATCTTTCTGTTTCCAGTTTCTCATACAGGTTAGATATTTAGTAAATGTATTATAGATGAGTGTCATTTTTACTTTTTATCTAAGCAGAGTTTCAAAGAGTAAGTTGGGACCAACAGGAAGATATGGCTGTTCTGAGTTTTATGAACACAGGTTTATCATAAAATCCTTCTGATAACATGATAGAGTTATAGAGAAACAAGCAAGTGTAACTGATGCGAGTGCTTTTGAGCGTGGACAGCTGGCGGCCTTTTTATAATAGCTGCGTGTCTTCCTTCCTAAAAGGGCTTAAGGAATTTGTCTGATTGCTTCTGCAGTTCTTTTAAAGTACAGCAAAAAAATCTTCAGTAAAATTTTCAAAACCAAGATGTGAGAAATATTGTAAAAGTTTTAAATAATGTTTCCTAAAAACAGGCTCCAGAAGATACTAAAAGTTAACAAAAAAATAAATTATTTTTACTACTGTGATTTAGGTCAAAGCCTATTTCATTCTTAATGCTAAAGTGATAAATTTTAAAGGAAAAAGCATATTGATCAGCTACGTATTGATGAAACGTCTTTGATACTTGAAGGAAATGTTGATTAGTCAAACCATAGTGGATAGATTTTCTTTAAAAAAATGATCTTTTACACAAAGATGTTCTGTGAATGTATAGTATCAGAGCCATATAATAAGTAGCTCTTAGTAGAAACACTTAGCATAGCATTTATTATAACAAACTGTGTCCAATGTGGCAAAATTTATGGTATATGAAATCCATTAAAATGTTTACCTTGGAATTAAATTTTTAGTTGAACCTATTATGTTTACAGGCCCTTTGAACGGACAATCACCATGCACAAGGATAGTACTGGACACGTTGGCTTTATCTTTAAAAATGGGAAAATAACATCCATAGTCAAAGATAGTTCTGCAGCCAGAAATGGTCTTCTCACGGAACATAACATCTGTGAAATCAACGGGCAGAATGTCATTGGATTGAAGGTTGGGAACAGACCTTGTACCTTTTCTGTCGCAGTTTAATTTTAGCAAATGTCTTTTTCTTTTGACTGTTCGGGTGGTGCTGTTTTCCTATTGACCTCCCAAATATAGAAACTTGGTAGGAGATTGGGGCTGTGGGACCTGGGCTCTGGCTCTGGCCAGTCACAGAAATTGTCTGGGCTATTATTTGGAGTTATATTTCCTGTAATGAAGGAACTGTACTAAATGATCTCTGAAGTCTCTTGAGCTAGAATTCTATGAAGACATAAGCAGTGAAGATTTTGATGACATTCTGAATGAGTGTTTGTCCAACTATTTTCAGTCCAGCAATATAAAAAAATAAATAATAGTTTTGGTTCACATTAGTAGTTTGTTTTTATAGTTTTTTCCCTTCCCAAATTCCTAAGTAAGTCTATCATAAGCTCTAAAGGTTTTATTTAATAAGACCTCATTTCATAAGCTTTGACTTAGACTACATGGTTCACTGAGAAGATACGGTAGTACGGCATATGGGACAAATTGTTTAATCTTCAATAATGAAAGAAGGTTTTTCTTGTCTAATACATTCAACGCAGTTTACTTAGCAGTTTTGTTACCAGCTATAAAATTGTGTTCCAAGTTTATAGAATTAAACTTGGTAAGGAAAACTAGATAATTCTAATTGAAATACCAGAGTTAGGATTTTAGAGATATTAGCAAAACATAATGGGGTGTATATTGTATATTTCTTTACCAAGAATAACATAGTTTTATATTATTAAATAAATGTCTCTGTGGAATTAATTGTTAATATGTATTTTTATCAGGACTCTCAAATTGCAGACATACTGTCAACAGCTGGGACTGTAGTTACCATTACAATCATGCCTGCTTTTATCTTTGAACATATTATTAAACGGTAAGTAGACAATTCTTCAACTTAATGTATATGGTATGTGACTTAATAAAGCACTATGCTTTCTTTTAATTCCCAAACCTTTGGTTCTTTTTCTTAACAAATTACACTGGTATTTATCTAGAAATCCGAAGTAAATTGTTTAAATCAGAAGAATTGGTTGTTGATGACCCCTTATAACTTTCCAAATGTAGAATAAAATTCACCATACACTTACTAAATTTTGATATTGCCTAGTAGAAAAACGGCATCCAAGCAGAGTTGGGCATGCTTTCAGCTTTCAGTTTGCAGTACAACTGAATGTAGCTGCATTCTGCCTGCTGGTCTTCTGTTCAGTGGAAATCTAGCCATGGTGGCTCATGATGGAGAATTCTTGCCTGTGAGATGTTAGAAGTAACAGTTTCCATTCTCTTAATCTCAGGAGGCAAGTAGAAGTGTGTGGTGTGTGGAGCTCTTTGTCCTCAGGAATTGAGGGTTGGAAAGGGACAAGAGTTGCTTTCTCTAGAGCTTTTCAGATCTTAGCTTCTGTCAGCTGTTTTGGTCAAGCCAACTTAGAATCTTTCTTTCAGAATCTCTCTCATGCATGTGGAAATGAGATTTAAAAAGATTCCTAAACATAACCCTTGTAATAAAATTTTTGTTTATATTTCTTTCTGGATAGAACATAGCTAGTTGCTCTTGGAGAAAAAGAAAGGTTATTGTCAACATTAATTGTTCTAGAGTTTTTTTTTTTTTTTAATCACTGAGTCCTTCCTCTCTCATTGCTTCCCAACTTAACACAGCCTTGTCATTTTCTTTTTTAAAATCACCAGCCTTGGCCAGTCCAAAGGTAGTGAGTTATCTCACTTGATTGTTCACAGTTACAGACTGAACTCCTTGTTCTACTACTTTTCCTCCTTCTCCCTACTGCATGACTAGTCTTAAAAAAAAAAAAAATCACCAGCCTTAATATACAGACTCATTTGTGTCCTATCTAACTTTTCTAGCCAAGATACAGACAGCCTTTCAAACTATCTACCAACAACTAGATTACCAGACGCCCTTCTGAGCTCATTTAAAACACCTTCCCTTTCTCCCCAGTCTCACTTGATGCTAACCGGTGCTAAATTGGAATTGGCATTTTCTTGGATTAACGTAACAATGCTGAAAAAAAAAATAAACAGAACCTCAGTATATAATAAAATACTTCTCTTGCAGGATGGCCCCAAGCATTATGAAAAGTCTGATGGACCACACCATTCCTGAGGTTTAAAAGTCATGGCATAACAAAAATGTAGCTGAATTTCTCCAGTTTCCTTCTTTGGCAACTTCTGTATTATGCACATGAAGCTTTCCCAGAGCCAGCGAGCATATGCTGCATGAGGACCTTTCTATCTTACATATGGCTGGGAATCTTACTGTCTCATCTGATCTCTTGTTCAGATTTCAAGATAGTGGTAGCCTTATCCTGGTTTTACAGATGTGAAACTTTCAAGAGATTTACTGACTTTCCTAGAATAGTTTCTCTACTGGAAACCTGATGCTTTTATAAGCCATTGTGATTAGGATGACTGATACAAGCTTAGCTTTATATGAGAACCAGTCACTTTTTTCCTAGGTAATGAGTAGTGCTGTTCATTACTTTACTTGTATGTTATATTTGCATTTTTAACATGTTACCATGTACATTTAGAATGATTGCCTTTGATAGTTTTTTTTTTAGTTCGTGTGTGTGTATGTGTGTAAAACACCTATTAAGAACACTGGTTTCATTCCATGGAAGCATTATACAGTGTATGTAGGTTGCAAGAGATTGCGATGATTGTCATTAAATTTTAACTACCTTCACTTAATATGCTTGAACTGTCGCCTTAACTATGTTAAGCATCTAGACTAAAAGCCAAAATATAATTATTGCTGCCTTTCTAAAACCCAAATGTAGTTCTGTAATAAACCGAAATGTATACTAGCCCAGACTGTTTAATGGTACTTACTGAGCTATAGCATAGCTGCTTAGTTGTATTTGAGATTTTCTAGTCAATGCATAATGGAAAGTTCTTTCTTGTAAAAGTTGCCAGTATCACTTTCTGAGAAATGAATTGCTATATATTTAATGTAAAAATTCTTATACTAAACAGGATGAACGTTTGAGTCCTTTTTTCATTTATAGATTAAGTGGGATAATACTTAATTTTGGCATTGGATCTTAACATTATGTAACCTCGCTACTTTGGGATGGTCTTAAGAATGTTTTCCTGGGAATTTGCTCCATTTCCTGACTCCTCTCTGCAAACAAAATAGGAGTGACACTTTATCCTGATTTTTTTTCTTCTTTTTGATTTATGTCTATTCTATTCTAATTAAATATGTATAAGTAGTAGTCTGTTTGCATCATTTGGAAACTTTGTCAGTGGCTGCAAGTGTGGGTAATTCATTTGTAAAGGCAATAGGTTTCTTAGGCCAAACTAATTGCCAGTGTGTCTTCCACCGGCATTCTGGGGAGGCATAAGTCAACACATGTATGTAACCAAGGTGTTATCTCCTGTGTGAACCCATGTGATCACACTTTGCCGTGACATGTTGCCACTGTTGTTCTGACCCATATATAAGTACTTGCCATGTTCTCAGCCATACTCCAGCCACGGCTACATCCCCCAACAATAAAGAACATGTCTCATCTGCCCGCTGCCACCCACCTCTTCTTTCAACTCCCGGCCACATTCCCGGGCACTCGCCACAGAGCCCACTCCCCACAGTGGCTTTCACCAAACCTGTGCATGACCTAGAAGACGGGCACGTGGAATTCGCTTCCAACTGTGGGAGACGGTTATCTCCCAGAGCAGCGGCCATCTAGGGGCCCTGAGCACAGCCCTCAGTGCTGAGAGACTAAGTGTGAGGAAAACTGCTTCCAGCAGGGCACCCCAGTGTGCAGGCCTGAGGGAGCTGGTGCCCACCCGGGCACTCGCCACATAGCAGGAACTCACTGAGGCCGCTGATTGTCCCTGGCAACACCGGAGACCGTGTAATATTTAACAACACTTAAAACTGACTTTGAAAATTCTATTATCATGGTCTGGTTTAAGTTTTTTCTCATATGTCATACTGCCTACAAGATGTAACAATGTTTTTAAAGAGTACAGAAAAAATTTAAGTCTCATAATTGTGGTTCAGAGGTTGAATATGAACGAAAATAAGCATTACTGTTATACAGCTTATCTTGTTTGAAATTTGGAAAAGCAAACCGAAACATTTCCCAGTGTGATTATCTACGTGGCTATCATCTTGGGTCTGAAGATAGTTTCAAAAGTAATGGAACTACATTCGCATCACTAAGTATGATTTTCTAGAAGAATCAATACTTGTGGTCTTAAAAGCTACTAGTCCTTGTAAGTTATTTAAATAAGAAAATGGAAACTGCTTTCATTACAGAAAAATATTTTTAATGTAGAAAAGATGAGCACTTAATAGTTATAATGAAATACAAACCGTTCCTATACACAGTAAACTTACTGTCGTAAGAACTGCGAATTCTTCCCCAAGTTCTTGGAATCTGGGTACAGCATCATAGAAAGTAACTACTCCATGAAAACGCACATACCCAAAACCCCAATGGGCAGCAATTGTGGTAGCTTAGGAAGACCAAACAGTGACTCAGAAGTAGTAGAGAATACTGCACATTTTCTTGGAAAATTCTTAATTGTTCAGTGCTTACTGGTAAGTTTCCCCAGCCCAGTTTATTATCGCTTAGTTCCTCTCCACCACCCAATCCTGTCTTCTCACCGTCGTCATACTGGGATGAGATCATCTGCTTTACAAATGTAACGTTCTCTCTAACTCTGCCATATTTTATCTGCCTTAAGAGAATGGCAACTAACGGCTCTCAGTGAAGTCAGCATGATTTAGAATGTTTAAAACCACAAATTTTCCATGTGGTAAAACTTCTAATTACTATCATTGCACATTCACCAGTTGATTTAAAAGTTTGGTTTTAAAGTATGTTAGAGTTCAATTTAATATTCAAGAGAGGAAAAGGCACTTAATACTGCAGTTTCCAGAACATAATCTGTCTGTCTTCCCCTCCTGTGATGACACTGCTGCACTGTTCGTTCATCCATATACACGTCACCGCACCTGAGAGAGAGACAGACGTTGCAGTTAGGAAGGGAGCTGACCAGGAGGCATCAAAGACGCTCTTTGCTATGATGCTCACTCTTGCTTGCTGTTCTCTTACTAAAGCAGTGAAGTTAGTTCTACTTTGTCTTGTTTCTTTCTATAATAACTTGTATAAACTAAAAATTGGTACAAAGAAATTGTGAGGAATAAGAAACCATTTAAGTGTAAATCAAAAGCTAAAACGACTGGGAATAATGGATACAGAACAGAATGCAAACATTAATACATCCTCTGACAAAACACAATCTGATGAAAGTCAGGAGACAGAAGGGAGGGAAAACGGGAATTGGTGAGAGTTTGCTGATACCTTTCCTTTTCCATAGGAAGGGGTCAAAATGGTAATTAAAACTAAGTTGAGAGAAAAAGGCACAGAATTTCTAAGGTATAAAATAAGAAGAAATAGCCATATGAAACTGAGTGACAGAGGGAAGAGAATGAAGGTGGGAAGTTACTGCTCGCAGAAGTAACAGGAGATGCTAGAATTAAAAACCAAGTCCTCCAAATGATCAGGAGGCGAGCACGAAGGCGTAGGCACATAATCTAGTGAATCTGCAAGAGATGCTATTCACTAAATGAAGAGACAAAACAAGGGGCAGAACAGTTGTATATGACACTTTTTACTCTATTTTACACACACACACCCTCTCTCAGTAAGAGAACACACGCACAGGGAAGGGTCCTGTAAGGACCACTGGGAGGCCAGAGTCGGGGTGGGAGGAAGCCTTAATTTTCATTGTAACTTACTACTTTTGTATTGTTTCTAGGCTTTTTACTTTATAACTTTTTAAAAAAAACTATTAACAGCATTACCACGGTTTGTAATTCTCTATGTGCAAGTTAATGTAAAAGACTTCCTTTTTGGAGTCAAATGTCCATCAACATAAATCTAAATCCTGAGCAACCTGAGAGATACAGATCACCTGGCCGACCATGCCACTCAAGGGGAAAACCAGGGGGTGTTCCTGCCTGAACAGAGCGTGCTCCTGGATGGAAAAGGCGGGTTTGAGCTCAGTGACTCAGGGACAGAGATGGAGACAAGTGCAGTAGCTGCTTACCTGTGTGGCCCTGGATCCTCTCACTGATTTTTGCTCCGAGGAGGTCCCAAACAAGCAGTTCACCAGACTGACTTCCAGACAAAACAGAATTTCCATCCCAGATAAAGCACCTGCAAGAATGATTTTAGAAATAACCATTTCATCATCATGAAGGAAGGGGTATGTTACACTGGCCAACGTAAGCCCGAGTGACGTGATCACGAATGTGTGTGTAAATGTCTTCACCACCAGTAACTCACAAACTCTACCTCTGGGGCTCGTCTGACGTCATAGAGGAGATGAGCATCCCTGTCTGCACGTCGATTACGTTAAGACAGCCATCTGCTCCTGTGCTGAGGACATGGCGACTATCTGCAACACAGGGTAACACTCAGACGTGGGGGACAGCTTCAGAATGTGGTTTAGATATGTGAATTTCATTTCTGAATCCAGTGGCCTAATTTCCACTTTCATTTTCCTTGAGATCCTTGTACTTAAGCAATGACTATTCTCACCCTGAAAAGCTTCTATTTTCTATGACACTGGGATGAATACCATTTGGTATGAGTTCATACACAGTTTCTCTAATGAGTTGAAGGATTAAGAAAAATAACTCATCTTGCTTTTCTGCAAGGTACTAATGCCACAAGTGTACTATATCCTGCCATGAAGCAGCTGTAGCTCTTTTATCAGGAGAGTGGAGGTTTTTTTGTAAATTTTATTGTCTATTTCAAATTAACAATACTGTCTATTTCAAATGTCAAATTTACCCAGCATAATCTGTATTAAAAAGGAAAATATGTACCTGGGCTAAAAGCAGCATCACACACTGTCTCTGCATGACACGGAATCTGGTGCAATAAGGTGGCTGTAGTGAGGTCCCAGATAGTCACCGTGCCTTCTTTGGTGCCGGAAACCAACAGTGTGCTTGCAGCATTTAGACTGATTGTATCTACCTAAGAAAGAAAACTCGTCAACAAATGAGTTTAGATTAACAAATCCATTTAGATTTATGGTCATTAGCTATGTTTCTCTAGGCTGATTAAATATGTGATCATAATGATACAGATCAAACTCTACTGTGCAGTGTGCTGGTACAGCTAATGCAGATGCATTTCAACATCATCCTATTGAACAGTAATTTATTCAAGAATGAATTAAGTTCTTCATAAGTTAGTGAATACAAGTAGCAATGAAAATGAAGTATTGCTAGGGTAAATGTAATACCATTTTAAAATAGCTTAAAACTGACAGTCTCAGAATAAAGTCTACAATTTATTATTCATAACTCCATGAATAATACATTGTAGTGAGGTAGGTGCCAAACTGCCTAAAGCACAGCCGATCCATGATTATTTGAGGGATCTAGGGAGAGGGGGTGCTGTCTCAAGGTTACGCTTGCATACCATTATGAATTACACACTAAACATTTCTCAACCTCAGGTAATCTGAAGACCATGAAAATTAGGCACCAACACGCATTAGAGAAAAGACAGTACCATAAACTACAGCATAAGAGGCAGCACTGAAAACAGCGAGTGAGAGCTAAGCGCCATCTCAGCTCTGCCACCAGGCTGCGTGTATTCGGCCATCCAGGCAGCAGCTCGCTGTCCCCAACTATTGCGTGGGCGTCTCCTGGGAAAACAGTCCCTCCCACCTTCCCGGTCAGAAAACTAAAGATGATGGGTCCCGTTTTCTTGCCCCAAAGAGTTTGAGGGTACTCAAATATTCAACATCCTGCCCAGTAATTAATATTTTGGAAATCTAGTTGGATGGTGGTTAATTCTCAAGGAAACGTGCAAAGATGCTAATTGGAGGGAAAAAAGTAGACTTGAAAACCTAAAGAGTCAACCCAAAGAAAATAGAATCTCCTCTAATAAGCCAAATAAAACAAAGCAAAAAACATAAACAGATAAAAGCAGAACCTCCTTCCCCTCCACCCCCGGACTTTAAGCTGAGCTTTACGTGCAGTTTTGTTGCTGGTACTCACGCTGACATCATGTTCCAGCTCGGCCAGCAAGTCAAAGTGGTGTCTTTTGGTGCCTGGCATCTCTGCAGGAACACCAGACCACACCTAGGATGGAACACATTGCAGGTATCTTCAAATACTTAACATAAAATCATTTCTAACACATTCAGGACAAACTCTTTTGCTCGATTTCCATTTAATGTACTTTCCAATAAAGTTAAGCTGAATAATGCTCCAGCTCCTCCTCCCCAATGCCTGTACTTTTTTCCCCACCAGTGTGTGCTTGCCTGAAGTCGCCTGCTTGTACCCGTGTCTGTTTCCATCACTTGCACTTGCTGTTGTAATCACGTGATTTCAGTAGCATGTGAACTAAGGAGATGTAAGTGCAGAAGTGTTGTGTTTTGAGAACACGCTTAACATCTTGAGAAGACTCAAAAAGGAAGTCACCCCGCAAAAATTATTAAATTAGGTATAGGCAAGTAAACTCATTTAAAAAAATGGACGAAAAAATTCTGAAAAACTCCTGAAGGAATTCTAACAATTTTAGGTTCTTGCTGTCTTTTACATAAACACAAATTGGAAACTGAAAATGATGAATGCTGGTGTGGTTTGTGTAGGATTCCAAAGACCAAGCACAGTCCTGCATCAAAATGGTGACTGCTCTGGACATTTCCCTGGTCTCTAAAAATAAATAAATGAAATAAAATGGTGAATGAGTGCGCATTTGTATGTTTTAAGTTTAAATAGGACATGTCATCTTTTAATTATTCTATATGTTATCTTGAAATTTTCTGATTAATTGATTAATAGTTCCAATCATGTCAGATAAAGGGGGCTGCTATGGTACATTTCTCTGCAACTATGCCATCGAATGAATACTAGACCATTCAACCCCCAGGGGAACACACACTACAGAAATCTTGATACACTTCATATCATATTAAGTGTAGAAATTTTTTAAAAACCTAGGCAATAGCATTCAGTATCTTTATATATCACACACTTTGTGAAAAAGAATCAGGTGACTGAACATATTAACAGGTCACTAGTTTATAATATTTGTATGTGTGAACATTTTAAGTTAAAAATTATATATAAACCTTTACTGTAGAATCCCACGATGCAGAATATAGCCTGTTGTCATGCCAACAGATCTTACTAACAGCATCATCATGCCCCATTAATGTGTCTTGGCGTCTTCCAAATGCTATTGAATAAAAATAGCTAAAAGATAATGAGAAGTATTAAAACAGTATTCCAGCATAATTTTAAGACTCTTAAACACAAATTCAAGAAACATGATATTGTTTAATTCTACACTTACTAAGGCTCACACTAAGATTATAAATTGCTTGTTCTCATATTAAACCAAAATATCCCAAATTTGATTTAAAACTAGAAATTTCCAAATATTGCTCATCTGTGTTTTCACCTCAATTTAAAACTTAGAGAAAAATAGATTCCAATTAGAGAAATTATTAGATTCAAATAGTCATATTTAATTCCCACAATATTGCCCTCATCTCTAATATGTGTTCCCTTTAGAAAACAACGCAGTGTCCTGCCAGTGAACAGCCACAGAGGCGGATTCTGCCTGTAGAATCGTCAGAGTGTGCACAGATACATACACATTATTGTCCCATGAAGAACTTATGACAGTGGCATCTCCCGGTAAAAGTAAACAAGATGATAAAGCCTGAAATACAAGTGAACTGACGTTAATAATTCATAATAATCAGTAATCCCTAACATGGTAAAACTGTAAGTACCCCCCAAAATTAATGCTCATATCTTCTTATAGTGGCTCTCCTCAGATTTACCCAGGTTTTCTCAACTGACTAATTCCAGCTGTAGAATTTCCTCCAAAATATCAGAAGGACCATCCAAGTGAGTCGTCAAGTGCACGACGACCTAACGGCTCTCAGGGGTTCCGGCGGCCTCACGCCTCTGGGCAGAGGAATCCTGTCACTACTGGAGTGATAAATCCTATCACTACTCGAGTGAATCACAGGGAGGCTGGGCTGGGGATGACCCTGGAAAATGAAAGTGCCCTCTCTGGATTACAACCTTATGTGGATAAGAAAAACTTCCCCCAAATTCCCCAAAATTCTTTAGGGAAATTCAGAATCTTTTGGATGATTTACATTAAAAACAAAATGTGCTCCTTCAGAAGAATTGGTTTTGTCACATTCAGTATCCTACCAACTCAGAAATGCATGTTATTTAGGAAGCACGTGAACATTTAGTCCAATAGTTTTAAAAAAGGAAAGATTTTAAAGAATTCTACTGGGTAGCTCTTTAAGTATTTTAAACTAAATATGAAATAACAACAGTATGAGAAACCAACAACATGAAAAAAAATTTAAATTGAATGTAGATGTAATCTAACTAAGGTATACAGTAGATACTACACAGGAATAAACTCAATTGTTTGGTAGAAATGAAATATCATTATATATTTGTGTGTAAAATAAACTACGACATGAATTTCTATCATAGCACTAATAAAATGAACTCACCATATTTGAAAATGATATACTTCTTTGTAGCATTTTGGATTCTTTAGAAAACATCTTCAAGGTGGAATCTAATTTAATAAAGAGAAAGCAGACATATCAGAAAGATCTCCTAGCCCTTACAGATGTCAAAGAACAGCTGCCCTTCTTGTTCCTAGAGGCCAACAGGCATCATAATCCTACGGAGAACAGGGTATAAATGGGGCTAAATAATGTCAGGCCTCACCCAACGTTAAAATTCTATGATCTGTAACTCCATGACAAAGAAATCAACTTAAAAGCCAGCACAGATGAATCCTGTTGACACCGCAGCATGACAGAACTCAGAGGTAAGCCCGATCACTGACAGAAGCTAAAAGTTACAGAGGAGGACAATAGCAATTTTAATACTAATATTAGTGATTTTAATATTAAAATAAAAAGTTCTTGGCAAGATAGGTTTTTTAAAAAAGTAAATACCCCAATTATAATGTGAAAACCTTGTACAAAATTAGCATTTATAGAAGGGAACGAACTGTCTAAAGAATAATAAAGTAGGAATTAAAAATATAAGCTTTTAATTCCCTTGCCTAATAGAAGCTTTAAAAACAACCTGCTAAAAAGCAAGACTCACAAATTATAATGCTCTAATGTGATTCAAAATCCCACATTTGAGATATGTAATAATCCATTTCCTAACCTATAAACATACAACATGATAAAATGTCAGAATAAGCATTAAAGAACATCTTCTGTACAGTAAAACTTAATATTTCAACCTAATTTTTGCAATACTGACACACAGAAATCCTGAGAATTTATAAACATGAGCTTCAATAAAATATTCTTCAGCATTAACTTGAAAACAAAAACAGAAGGAACACAACAGCACCTGGACTCTTCCCTGAGTGGTGTAATTAGCTCTGATAGTCTTCCCAGCCTGGCTTTTGATTCTGTTGGGCAATTCTGAGTGTTTGCCACAAAATCTATTTAAGATGATTAATTTGGAGCATCCTACAGCAAACCACGAATCAGCCAGGTACATAAAGATGCTTCTCAAAATCAAAGTTTCCCTCCCTGTGCCAGAGGTGATCATGTCAAAGACTGCAGTGAAAACTCATCTCATGGGTGGCAGGTCCTGTGAACCCAAATCAGACTGCATATTTGAGGAAGAAATGCAACTTTGGGGTGACCACCAGGACACACAAATCAGTAATATCAATTATAAAAATCTAAATGTGGGCAGAAACAAATAGAAAAAACAAAAGCTTTTTACTTTTTAAAATTTTCAACTCTCTCCCTTTCATTCGGCAAAACCCCAAAGAAGTGATATAATGCTAATAAGCCTCAGGGTTTGAAGCCTCATGCTTATAAAATGCACAGTTCACAAGGTAATTCAAGTACAGTGGGCTGAAGGATTTAACAGACCAGGCCAGACAAATCTGGCTAGGGACACAGGCTTTGCTTAAAGATGAAGCATTCTGCTGGATGCTGCAGTGTTGGCAAACTCAACAGGTGGAAATCCTGGCAAAACACAGACTGCTTCCATCAGAGAAGCACCTCGGGGACCCTGGCGTGGCCGGCGTGGACACTGCACGCAAACTTCCTCCTGGTCTGCTGAGGAGCCATTTTCTATGTTTTGTGGAAAATTCTGTTTTATACAATCTGAGATAATATTTGAAAGGGAAAGGAATGAAAGGCTACAGACAATAAACCATGGTAACAGATCTGAGAGATTTACCTGGAAGTGTTTAGTTGGGTAGCACCTTTTCTTAATGGATGAAAAATATAATTTCCTACACTACAGACTAAAGAACAAGTAGGCATATATTTAAAAGCTACAAACTTTGTCAGAACTAGTCATCGTATTACAGAAGCAGGAAGCTAATATTACCCTTTTCACCTCTACTTGCCCCAGAGCACCAACACTCTGAACATGACAGGGACAAGAGTACTTTAATAAATCACGTATTATGCAGACTGCCAGGAAAGCAATGGTGTGTATGGCAAGAGATACTTTTGGCTTAGTTTTTTTTTTTTTTTTTTTTAAGATCAAGGTAGCCAAAGTCTAATATTAAAATATAGCCATCAGTCATATCAACTACTCACTACGAAGGTTTTCATTAATATAATATCGATAATGTATTAAGCACATTAACAATCCATGAATTAGATTTCAAGCTAAATCCTGTGACAGATATCCTGAAGAAAGGTACGTTGAATGACAACACTGAAAACCCTAACAGCAAACCTGCATTTCCACTTGCGACACACACACACCCCTGTCTGACACAGCGCTTGCCTCTGTGGCTGAACCCAGCAAGAAGATGTGGCAACTGCTCATGGCGGACAGGAAGGGCCCTGACCAAGCGAAGACGGGAAACAGGCTTTCTGTCCTAGCCCCTAATTCTAGGAAACCTTATCAGCAACAGAATGTCTTTCTAGGCATTTCATTATTGCTTCTGGCCAACTGCAATGAAACTTTATGTCATACAACATAAATAAACTGTTCTCAATTTATTATATGTGGGGGCGCAACACACAAGTGCTGTCCTTGACGAGGAGTTGAGAAACTTGGACACGTCACGATTCTGGTTAAGCCACATTTCAGGCAGGAAAACAAACCTTGTGACGTCGTGAAGACTGAAGACCCATTGCGAGAGACTGCTATTCCGGTAACTGCCCTGTTTAAAAACAAAGTTTTACAAGTTACTGTTCACCACCTGTTAGCACACCCCGTCCGGTTCAAGTCCTTGACTTAATTTTATGAAGTTTCCTTAATTTTTTCCTCACAGCTTCTCTGCTGGATCTGTCCCAGCACACACCTGCCACTACCAAATCATCACCTGGCGACTTCCGACGTTGTTCCGGCAACACCTCGTGGCGAGAAAGCGCCCCCACTCCTGGCTCCCCCCGCCCGCCATGTTCGATGTCTAACATGCTGCTGACAATTTCTGACAACTGGAAAACGCTTCTTTAATTCCACCTTATCTGACCATCACCAAAGTGACTGAAGCCCTTTACAATCACTGCACTTGCTCGTCACTGACTCTGATCCACCCAGCGTCGCCCACTGAGGCAGCGATCCATCCTAGCGTGTCCTCCTAAAGGTTCAGTCACGTCTTCACT
The DNA here is from genome assembly GCA_963574885.1 of Lepilemur ruficaudatus. Classification (NCBI taxonomy): domain Eukaryota; kingdom Metazoa; phylum Chordata; class Mammalia; order Primates; family Lepilemuridae; genus Lepilemur; species Lepilemur ruficaudatus. The sequence goes on from CAUYRT010042297.1 coordinate 27,929, forward strand.
GCCATGGGTTACAAAGTCTCTATATGCCATTTAGAGAAGTAGAGAAAAGACAAGCGACTGTTAGAATGAATGAGGCAGAACTACTTGCTTCTCTTGGGGAGGCTGTAGTCTGATTTGGACCCATCAAGGTAGACCAGCACATCCAGGAACACCCAAAACCAAAATGCCAGACGGGCTGTCTGTGGCCACGGAGCAGGACAGGGGCCCCCTCTCCAGGCCTGGGTTTTGTTCCTGTAGCAGGATGTGCCAGGCTGGGCCAGTGCTTCGCAAGCCTTTCTGCCAGGGCATGTGAATGTCCTTGATGATGGACGATGGGAACATTCATGCCCCCTCTGGGTCCATCGGCAAGCCCAATTTCTTTAAAGTATAGTTATTACTTTTAAAATGCAAGTGAACTTTGCAATGAAGAGTTCTCTGCAAAGAACTCTCCCTCGCTCTCTCTCCTTCTCTCTCTATATCCATGTTTATCATTTTTTTAAAAAGATACATTTCCCCTTACATTATCAGTAAACTCAATACTTGGGGAGGATATATCATGCTTCTCTCATCGAAGACTCAGAGGCTATGTACCCCAATTTGAGAGACATAACACTGCCTGCAGACCCCGTCTCGTACCCTAGAATGATGGATTGCAGAAATGACAGCATGGTGGCCACCACAAATCATTTTGTGCCTAACTTTCCCTTATTACATCAACCTCAGGTGGCAGACAGATCACTATAGACATTCTGGGAGGATAAAAAATAATGCAGACAACATTGAAAGGGAGATTTCCCCGACTCAGGTGAAAACAGTTTACTCCCATGCCAAGACCCTAACTTTTGCAAGGACTATCGCCCGCTTAGAAGCAGCATAGAGATGTTCTTACTCTTTGTGGATTTTATAGTGCTCATGCAACTGCAGTTTGGTGATGTTATTCCAGGCCAGTGTTTTGCTTTCTTCAGTCAGGTCTTCAAAAGACTCTTCACCTGGAGAGACTACATGAAATCATTGCTAAGTCAGCTAAATTCCTAACAGACAACAGCATCAGATTCACCATATTTTCTGTTAAAATCAAACAACCTAGAAAACAAAACACCCCACCGAAATATGACTGCTTTGAAATGTACTCGTTAGATAGGTGCATGTTAGTCAAGGAAAAAAAAAGTGTAGAAAAAGATCAACAAGTATCTTTGAATTCTAGAGTCTTAATATTTTTATCAATGTTTGCAAAGTTTTCACTTGGCTGCTAACTTAAGAATTCCCGGAAGTACAAGACTGAGCAATCATTTCCTTGTCAGTGGTTTTTTTAAAAAACCTGACAGTTGCCTAAGAATACAGCCATTTTGCTTTGGTTTTAAGGCGGACAAAGCAGAGATGAAATCATTACTCTAAGTGCTTCTGGACTGGAGTAATCCCTTCGCTTCCGCTTTAAGTAGGGCAGGAGCAGTGACCCTCTTAAAGCGATCACATGACAGTGGTTATGGCCTAGTGACTAAGCAGAGCCCAGGCTGAGACGGCATCACAAGGTAATCCTGTGATCTTCATGACTTAACCCTCTGTAGCATTATTTCATCAAGAAGTACGCAGGCTAACCCGGGTCACGTAACTCCAGGACGCTCTTCCTCCATGCTGGAGAGAGTGCTCAGTTACGTGTGACTGAGGAGCCTGGGTGAGCTTGCAACAGACAGTAGAATTGGAGATAAAAAGTAGTTTTGCTCCCAACATTCCATATAGTGTCAAACTCCTTTTGGGAAGCTGTAGGTTTGAGGTTGTCACATGCGAAATGCAAAACACGGTAACTGGATAAAAGTGAGTGTTCTTTCTTTCCCTTTCAAATACTGGATGCAAGAACTTGATCAAGCTCATTTTAGCACCTAGCACCTGCCTGGCACAGAACAGATACTCTGTAAAGGTTTGTCAAATGTTAAATGAGCAAATAGAATCAGAGAAGACAGAGCACTTTGAATTCAAGATCTGGATGTGGGTATGGAAGAGGAGAACTAGGGACAGAGGAAGTCGTTCTGGGGAAAGGGTAGGGCAGACAGGGACTGTTCAGGCAGCCATGGCCAGGACTATAAGCACGACAAGGTGAATAACTAAAAATCAAACACCAGCCTGGAAGACACAGAAAAGAAAGAGAACCAAATCTAAACAAATATGATCAACTCCTACCCATATTACATTGCCAAAAAATAGAAGTGATTTGATTTTCCTTAACATCAATAGCCAAGAACAAACACCACCAACAGAAACAGGTATTTGTATTCAGAGGAACTGCACCAAGACGGTGGAACACAGTCATCTCTGGGCAGCATGACAGTCCCTGCTTTATCTCCTCTTCAGAATCTTCAGAAACATCTTAGTCACAGAAGAGAAACAAAAGTGCTCACGGTTATTCTCTTCACAAAACCTACCTGGGGAACAGGCCATCGAAGCATTGTAACTGCAAGTCTGGGGCAGACTTTTAAACTTCGAGGTGATCCTTCGAGGATGTGGTGTCACAAACAGCTGCTTTGGTGTCTGCCCAAATTCCAAGATTTGGGTTAGCATGGCTACTTTCTCATCAGGGTCTTCGATGCTTTCGGATAGAGCACAAATCATGTCGTTCAAGTTCCCTGCACACTTTTCAAATAATACAGATCAATAGGAGTGATGAACCCTCCAATAACGACAGCAGCGACTGGACTGCCCAAACCCATCGTGGGTCTTTAGAGTATTTCCCGAGGCTCAGCAACATAATGGGGAAAGCCAGACATAACTCCTTTTTAAATTTCCATACCATAACACTGTCAAATAACTGCATTAATAATTTAGATAAAGAGGTATTTTATAACTCAAGTAGAAATTCCTTACTTAAATGTACCTGTTTAAGTCGACACCTCCTTCATAGGTCAGGGGATGAAATACTGAAAGAGAGATAGAAAACACTATTGAAAGATGTACTATTTAGTTACAATATACACCCTGTTCAGAATTTAAACAATTCAACAACTGAAAATTTGTGTCCAAAGAAAGTGATTGACACTTTGCAAAACAGACTAATATCCAACCTCTGTAAATATCAACGTTTAATACTATCTGCTAATGAACAAAGATCCACTTGGCAGGTTAGAGGACCTGTCACCTCAGTGCATTTCTCCGTTGGCATTATTGTCCCTTGAAGGAAGCATGAGTCACAGTGCTAGTTTGACTCCGCACTGCCACGTGAGAAACCAGGTCTGAATTTCCAGCTCTTGTTCCTCGGGGGTACCAACCCTGAGGAATGCGGAGGCAGAGAAGCACTGGAACTGCAGAGGACGCACACTGCTGCTGCCTTCTTTCTGCTCAAAGAAAAAGAAACCCTGGGGCCTTTCACAAGAATTAAGGCCACAGTTCTACCAAATTCTGATTTAGTTTTAATTGCAACTGTTAAATGGGATGAGAAGTATATGCTACAATTAGAAGACTTTAGAAAAAGACCTATTGGGACCATCATGAGGTTAAGTGTTGTTGGGCAAAAGTCCTTCCTCTTCCTCCTCAGTTACTCAGCAGCTAATCCAGGGTCACGGAGCCAGTGGCACTGTTTTCTGATATAAGATGCTTCTGCTGAAGAAAGGAGCTTAATTGCTCTGGCCTCATTTTTTAAATTACTATTTGTTTTCATCTTCACCCAACGCTAGATGAAATTTCAGTGACTGTCACATACCATTGTGGGCCCCGACAGCATCACTTCCTTTTTGCTTGTAGCCAAATATTAGATCAATCCACTCATGGAGGTGCTCGGACACGTAGCTGCTTTCCAACGCGCCTCTGCTCTTCTGGAGAAAGTCCTCAGGACCTACCAGATTAGACTCAGTCAAGAAATCACGGAGTCTCCATTGCATTTGCTCCCAAGTATGCTGTCTATCCATATGTACATAAAGCTTCTAGGATATGCAGGAGACACATGTGTCTTAATGAAGTTTTTTTCCTCCATCATACAAAGTGTAAGTTTTTTGAGGAAAAAGGTGGCAAAAATAATTTTCATAACATTTAGGTCTCTCAAGGACATATTAATGTTTTTACACCATAGATTCATAGGACACTGCTGATTTGGAATAGGACCGATAACACCTCATTTAGATAGAGAATTATTGTTGTTTTTAAAAAATGTGAGCAATAAAATAATTAACAAAACTGACGTTGCACTACTCGGTGAAGACTGTCTATGATTCGCCACCTCCAAGCTGGTACTCACTTGAGGCCCAAGGGGGGAGCTCTACATCATCCACCATCTGTCCGCCTTGTCTCTTTCCCAGATCCAACTTGAGACTGTTGACTAAAAAGCTGACATCATCACCATAGAATTCTGGAATCAGCTGAAAGTTTCAGGGAGAAACAAAAAAGAACAGTAACAAACATTTTTTAAAGCAGTTAGACACCACAAGCCCAGTGAATCATTAGCTGTATTAACTGCTCACCTCTTTAAAATCTGTCGCACCATCCAAACAGTTTTTCCAAGTTTCTGCAACACTAAACATGACAAAAAAAAATCACCTGATTTTAAATCTAAACCAAGGAAACAGCAACAGCAGCACTTCCCGTGCAGTTGGGTGATTCATAGTTCTCAACATGCGTGTGAGTATCCCCCTTCATGAAAGAGAATATTGGGGCCCAGAGAGTTTGCTTAACTCTTCCGGGGTCACACAGGCGTGAGCACAGAGCCCAAGTCCGTCGCATCAGCCACCACACACACGCTGCCTCATCCAAAGGCCAGATGCAGGCAGGTGCCCACGGAAAGGTCACACAGCTATTTCAGCAGCTCATTTCAGAAGGAATTATAAACAGGTATATGTAGAGCTCAGAAAGACTGGGAAAACACAGGCCAAAAGATTAACAACAATTATCTCAACATGGTGAGATAACAAGTGAACTTATTTTCCTTCTTCATATTTTCTGTTTTTTTTTGGTAAGAAGGTATTACCCTCATGATAAAAAAAGCCATTTAAACATACACAGGGAGTTATATTCAATTCATAGCAGAATTATTAAGAATAAGAAAATGTTGGAAACAATCTAAATGCCCAACAATAGAGGATAATAGTTGAAATATATTATGGCATATGTTAGAATGTGATATAACAATTTAAAAATCACTGTTTTGAAGAATATCTAATAATACAGAAAAATTTCAAGATCTAATATTAGTCTACAAAAGGCAAGACAGAACACTATTTAAAATATGTTTTCACATTTACACACACACAGACACACACACACACATACACACATTCATACATATATATGTCTAGGAAGAGCCTGAAAGGAACAGATATAACAATTAGTGATTTTTTACATTTTTTTACATTTTTGTTTATATCTAGTGATTTGAAAAAAACATACATATCAGAAATGTAAAAATCAGAAAGTATTAAAGATGACAAGTGAGGCGTTTATATCAAACCTGTTGAACATTCTATCTGCATTATCAAATCTTCCGTTCTGCAGGCACAGCATGTACTCTGGTGCTAGAGTGGAAAAAGTCAGAGTTAGGTTGAATTACAGAATCATTTAAGAGTCCAAGTGAAATGAAATGTAATTGCGGGTAAGGATAAAGAATCTTACCAATCCTAACAAGGTAAAAGAGCACGTAACCTGGGGAAGAGTAGTGACTTCCATACACGAACTTTGGCTCAGGCATTTCCTGGTAGCGAGTCTACGATGAAGGGGAAACACGGTGCTAAGTGTCGGGTAGAAAATAGTAACTGACTCAAGCAGTAAAAGCCTAAAAGAAATCACAGCATGGATACGCCATATTCCTTAAAGTCTCTTAGATAAGAAAAGGAGAAGAGGGAGAGAAAATGTGTGACTAAACAGCATTTCTGAGACAAGGATTTTGGTTTTCTCAACTTAGTGGTAACAATGTTGGGGCTAAATTAAAAAACTGATTTTATGCATCTCCTGTGCAATTTAATATTGTGGTATTAATATTAATACTACAGGGTACCTTCATGAAAGGAATTCAATGAACCATAAACAAGTCTCCCTCCTACTTCCTGAACAAAAACATGCAAATGGTGAGCAGCTAAATTGACGGTGGAGGGAAAAATAAGAAAAAAACATTATTTAGGGTCACCAAGTCACTGCCGTGCCTCTCCCCTAAATCTCAGAGAAGGGAGTTCTATTACTGTAAAGACAGAGGCTACGGCTCAAGATGCTGCTCCGAAGCCAAAGCCCTCTAAGTCCACTCACCAGCAGTCTCTCCAGCCGCTCCTTATTTAGGGCGCCCACCGGCTTACTAAGATCCCGGAAGGTTCCTGGATTTGACAGATCTGCAAACATAAATAAATAAATAAGTACCATTACCCTCCTGAACTGATTCAAATGCACACTTTAATTTCTGCTAAATAAATAGTTTTTGAAAAACTGAGGCGGATCCACGAGAATGTTCCCATCAGTTATTTATATAGCTGTAAAGAAAAGGTTAGAACTTTTTGAGTTTTAAGTTTGCAACATCCACTTATGAGGAGTATCTCTCATTTGACAATGCCCTGAATATTGATTTTTTTAAAAAAGAACTTCTGATTTTAAAACACTGTATTCCAAGTAAAACAATAAAAAATAAACTTAAAAAGCCATTATTCTTCTACCAAGATTTACTAAGTTTGAATCAGAGTAAATATTATCATTCTGTGATATTAGCATAATTTGAGAACTGGGACCTAAATATTGTCAGAGAAATAAATTCTCCTATCTCTAGAAAATCTGTTTATCTCTTTCAAGTACAGCGTTCAATTTAGTGAATTCTGAAAAGGAACACATTGCTCAAAATATATAATTTAAAAATATTACAAAATAGAATTATAATACAGTCACAGTTTTATTAAAGTCATTTGAGGGGGTGAGAGAGAAAGAAGTATTTACCATAAAGTTAAAATGGTTACAACTCAGTAATACAATTATAGATGATTTTTTTATTTCCTTCTTTGGTTATTTCAGTACTTTCCAAATGTTCTGTAATGAATAGACTTTCTTTTGGTAATCATAGTTTTTAATGTGAATTTTAAAATAATAAATTAATAATTTTCAAAGTGAGAAACTTAAATATTTCAAAAAATGGTACTTACTATGTAAGAATAATGATAATTATTACCAATGATAATGGTAATGGTAACACTGGGTTAAAATTATGCCCATTTTTCTGTGTGTGTCCTCCAAGAAGTATGGTGGAGAAAACATATATGAAACATTTATATAATTTATATAATATTTACACAGTATCTTGGAATGGAAATTGATGATCCTTAGCAGTAAGACTGAAATAAGTTCTAATTTGCTCACATACCACATCACGATTCTAAAATAAAATGTATTCTCTCTTTTAAAGACAACAAAGGTGACCACTCCAAACTCAGCTTTGTCAGAACTCCACGCATGGCATTCACCTAATTCTGTGCTGGAATAATCATTTATTATCCAGGGAAACACAGGGTACTGGGAGAGGTCGTTGCAGCTGCGGTCTGCCAGGTTGTTGAGGTGAAGCAGGTACTGGTAGTTGGACAGGTGCCCTCGCTGCCACTGCAGCATGTAGCTCTCGGCCGTGTGCTCCGCCACGTGGTGCTCTGGAGAAAGAAGACCCAGGCTCTGTCACTTAACTTCACCAATGGTTGGCTAATTTTAACTTAGCACGTAAAAGCTAGATGCTTAACAGGTAGACCCTCTGATGCATTTTTGAAAAATACGTTTTAAGAAAAAGAAAAATAGGCTGTTGGTTTGTTTTCACAAAGTAGTTGTTCAGTTAAGTTCATATGACCATCTGTAAGATGGAGGAGGAGAAATTATTAAACATCTTGAACTACTATCCTTCCCCCCAAAATATGACATAACCTAAAGAAATATAAAAGTATGGAGCAAATATTATTATATGATAATACATAATATTTACATAATAAATAACAAAGAAGCCTTCCAAATGTGCTGAGTCTTAATGTATTTTAAAAACCATGGCCGGCTCATTTCCCCAGTTTTTTGTAAAATCAAAATTAAAAATCTTTCAGTTTTCTTTTCGATCTGGAAGAGATATACCACTGCTAATTTGTCAATGACTACATATTATTTATGCATGTGAGGACTACGGAAAAGAAAAGAAACTATGAAAGAAGAGAAAAGGTATTTGGCAGGGGGCCCAATTCTCAGACTGGAAGAACTACAGAGTCTCCCCCTCCCTGTAGCAAATGGGATGACAAATAACACGCATCAGGGAGAACTTTCCCTTCCCAGAGTGTAAAATGAATCAACTGTCCTGCAAGTGGGTTTTCTATTTTGTTCAGAAAATTCTACTTTTAACTTTTTATTGAATGTATCAAGCAACTTAACTTATGTTGATTCAATATTTATTCTTTTTTACTTTTGCCAAGTTTCTTCCCTAATCAGCTACTAGGAAAAGGCTTCGAAAATGAAAACACTTTCCCCCCTCATTTTCTGCCCTTCAAACCTCTTAGAAAAATCCTAGGAACAATTTTAGATACAAGCTCAGTGAGCTGACAGTTTTACAGAAGACGGACATTTTACTTCATGGCAAGGCTTTTGACTGGAGATTTTAGGACCTGCCACAAAAGTTGTCTTTTTTGTTTTAATTGTGTTATAGTTAGAAAAAAATTTTTTTTAAATTAAATCAGGAGACGGCATACAGTAAACTGTACCAAAGCTATACTTATGCATTTAGTTACCTGAATAGCTTAATGTGTGAAGAAAAAAGATATTATGAATAACAATAAACCTACTGTAAAATAAAATATATTCCTTATTGAAAGCAAACTATTCCTCCTTGAGGGAAAATTTCATTTCTAAGGGAAGATATACTTCACTATATATCTCATAAATGGTTTCACAGTATATTAAAATAGCAAACAAAATTAAGATGGTATTAATAAAATCCCACATCTATTTTTAAGAATCATTCTATTCTAGTCATCTGTAAGTAAGAATAATTTAGTCAGACAACTTAAGAAAAAAGTTTATGCTTGAAAAGAAAAATATAGGTGTTCTCTCTGTTGGAGGTGGGAAAATCCACATTTTCCATGAAATACTGAGGAAATAGCATTAATTAAAATCAAATTCCCTTTCAAGGGTACTATATTAAACATAGAAGTTTCACGTGTTCCTTTTTGGGTTTGTGATCAAAACCACAATCAATGACCTCAAACATATGAATGGATAACTCAATGTTTCACATTAAGAAACTGAGTCTTGGTTTTCATAAGTTATTATAAGACATAATTGGAAATATAAATATTTGGGTAGATTCTCCATAATCTATTCAATTTTGAGGGCATTAAAATATTAAAAACATGTAAATATATTTATCAAGAGTTTTTAAAATATACATTTAGAATGAACTATTACCAAAATGAATTTATACTTCCCATAGTTTTAAAAATATTATTTTGGCAATTATAGATACTGATGAGAAGAAATAAGCAGAACCATGGAGAGGTGATTCTAGATACAGCATTTTCTTATTTCCCATCCAGTTCCTTAGGAGTTGAACTACTTTCATATGAATAGAGACAATACAGAGTGAGCACCAAACCTAGATACGTGGCAATATAAAAATAGAGATCATCTCTATCTTGAGGTTCATAGAACTTCAGGTAAATGTCGGAACACAGATCATCTTCTGTGCAAAATACTTCCAAGCCCTGTAAATTCAGAAAAAAAAAAAAGAATAAAACAAATTCATCTTGCAATCCCAATAAGTATATAATTATAAGAGCTTTTCAATTAAACATGTATATTTTTGATTTTTAAATCTAGTATTCATATTTTCCAACTATAAATTTGATCCAGTGAGAGATATATAGAGATATATTTGTATCTGTATATATATATATATGTTATGTTTATAAGCCTTCTGAGAACAAGACATGTATCTCAGCTAAATTTTATAAAATCCCCTTTGCTGTTGAATATTTACATTGATAATAGATTTTGTGAATTTATTAATTTGAAATTAAAAGTTATCTGATCCATGTCTTCACATCTCTTCTTCAAACACAAGTGTTTAGCTTTCTTTAATAAATTAAATAATTATATATACCTAACAATCTGATAATTGAATAATCTATTCAATTAACATTGTAATTATTTTTAAGAAAACTGTGAGCTTTGTGACTATTGTGCTGGTAAGACTGAGACAGCACAGGAATAGGCAGCAAAAGGATGGAGGCCTAGCGTTGTCCTCGGTTCAAATACAGGCTGTCCACCACCTCCTAGCTAGGGAATTTAAGAAGCTAATTCCTGGAGTTGCAATTTCTTTATTTGTAAAATAACAACATCATCTACCTCACAGGGACTGTGATGGAAAGTAAATAAAATACTATATATAAACTTCCTGGTACATACAACGTACTTTATCAATGTTAATTTCTTCTCCTTTTCTGACTGTCCACTCTATACCTAAAGAAGGAGATTTTTAATAGCATGTTTCCCTGAGCCCCTATTAGCACTAGAAATGGAGAGATCATTTTTAAAGTAAAACAGGAAGCAAAACAGTTAAGTTTCACAAATTAAAAATACAAAAATAAGATGGTTAAAATTCCACAATGCTTTTGTAATGCCACAAAGTTATTGGTTATTCTTCAAAGGAGAAAAATGAATTCATATTGATGTCAAATTAAAACACTTTGTCATCACACCTATAGGGACTAGTTAATAAAGTATGTAAGATAAACATACATATGGACATATACTTATTCAGGGGAATAGTGGGAAGAACTGCCCATATGATGTAAATGGTTATTTTGTCGATTTCTCTCTCTCACCAAGCCGAAAGGGTGAATTAATGTAAGTTAACTGTGAATGCACTGTAGTTCCACTGAAGAATCAATTTGGTAAGGTCTTCCGATTTTTACTTTGTGACGCAGCTGCTGTGAATGGTGGTGGCAGTAGCACTGGATGGGTCTGCGTACATTATTCTGGCCTAAGCCCAGAAACTCCAAGAATACAGCAGTGAGAAACTCAAGGGCGCATTAGCCCTCTTGCTCTTGGAGCCAAAAACATTTTTGCAACAGAACCTGTTCTCTACAGAAAGGAGTTATTTCTTTATTAATTTCTAGCTTCTCCAAAAGCAAGAGCAACAAATCAGAGTCCAGTTGCTCACAATACAACATAACGTGCACTTTTCAGCCACGCCCTATGTGTTTGTAAGTCAAGAAACCACTGGCTAAACCGAAGGTATGACAACCATGCACCTAGAACTGGAATTCCACTGGAACTCACCAAGGGCATGAGGCCATGCCTCCTCTTATAAATGCGGCGGACATCCTGGAGTGTTATCTGGACCACAGGTTTCTTTAAAAGTAGAAAGACAATCTCAAACATCAATATACCAACACAATTAGAAGTTGTTCTTTAGTATCAGAAAGGAAGAAAAATGACCAAATCTTGCCTTCCCGATGAACAATTGGAAAGGGAGACCTTGGAACCCAGGCATATCTGGGTTCAGTTCTGCCCTGCCATCTTTCACTAGCTTTATGACCTTGGACAAGTCTCCCCACCTCCACTTGGCCCCCCTAAAATAATAATGCAATCATCTCTGTCTTTCAGGTTATTATAAGATTCTGGGGTGATACAGAGTATTAAAGGACTGGTGTAGATAACCTCTCAGGAATTTTCCTCCATTTTTTTTTAGCCCAATGGTTTGTTTAGTACTGATATACACCTATTTTTTAGAATCCTGTCTTTTATCTCCTTAAAAATGACAGTGTACCCAGGCTCACAAGACATAAAGCAAGGCCTCTAAACTTTTTCTTTCTTAATGAAGAAATTTTTCTTGCTTCTCTAGAGTCTTAAAATACTGGTCAGAGAGGAATGAGGACAAACAAGGCACTGAGGCTGCCCCAGTCCTGCTCCTGTGGGAGGGAGGGAGGCAGAGCCTGCAGAGGCAGCCTGAGCAATGGTGCAAACTGCCCTGAAGACTCCAACCAAGTCAGATATTGGGCTCTGCTCAGCAAGAATCCTGGCCCAGAGATTGGTAAGAGGTTAAGTTTTCTCCTATGGATCCTGAAGCTACGGCACATAGATATTTTTCTAAAAGTTTCTGACCCAAGCAATAGTAACAGTAGGAGCCAAGCCAATTTATCACACTATTTGAGAATTCCAGCAATTCACAGTGTCCACTGGAAAACTTGGCAAGTGTGTCCCACCACCTAGTGGACACAGTCATTATAGCATCATCTTTCACTCAGGACAGTAGATGCTTCAGTGCCATAGAATGACCAGCCTGGAGAATTCCCAGGGTGCAGCTTTCTTTGGCAGAAAACACTCCTAAGCGGCCTTGCCAAATGGCCCAACCGCACTACCAGAATGTATTAGGATGTTTGTTCTTTTAATGAATGCTAAAAAGGGGCCAGATCTAGATAAGTAACACATCTTTACACGTTTTAGTGTAGAAAGCTGAGTTTATCTTTACTTTCTGGTCTAGTAAGTCTACTGTCACTGTGGAAGAGATTGTTTCCAAGGTCCATAGTGGGAGCCCCATGACTGCCAGACTGCGGCATCTCTGCACACACCTCTGCACTAGCTGAGCGAGGACCAGTTCATAGTGCAGGAAAAATTTAGATCTGCAGATTTTGTTTATAATTAAGGAAAAACAAGAAATACAAACTTGTATGTACATATAAGCAAATACACAGAAAACACCTACTTCTTGTTAATCACAGTACATTTCACTGGTCTCTTCCAGATGTGCTTCCTAGTGGAAAGGTCTCAATCTCTATTGATCCTTTACTATAATATAATTGGGAGGGGGCCTAGGTTTTTTTCCACAACACTGGGAGCAAGTACCCCAGAAATGACTGCAAATTGACAGGAGGAACTGAAACTCGGTGACTGTCCATCAGGATACACAGGGAGTCTGCAAATATGCAGATGTTGGTGGGGTGGGGGGTGGGGCAAGTGATTTTGATCCTCACCAAAATGCGAGGCTACTGGGATTGTGAAGCCAAGCTCTGGAAAAAGAGCTTAGGGATGGAGGTGGCTCTCCACCTGACCCCGTAGTCTACGCACCGGGTACCCGTTGAGAGGTTGAAAATACAGGTTTGTGTCTGTGATGCACACATGTCCAGGATTTGTCACCAGAGGCGTCACCATTTCTGCTTTGCATTCCATGTGCAGCTTTTCTGAAACACTTTGGAATCTGAAAATGTGTTTTTCAGCAAAAGTCAGAAAAATCAGAAACTGATTTACTTTCTAGGTTTACCTAAGGGAGCTACAGTGAGACTTTGCATATTTGCCTAAATACCATATTTAATATCAGAAAAATAGTAATATAAATTTGTTGCTTAGATAAAACTGACATTTGTTTAAATGGCATAATGAAAACTCAGGTTTTTTTAAAAAACAGATGAGATTATATATCACAGAAACAAAAGTAGATAAATGAATAATATCAAATAACCCTTTAGCTGGACTCTTATTCCTCCCAAAATAAATCAGCCTTGAAACTATTCTTATATAAACATAATTTTCTATATTTGTGTCATTAAGACCTATTTTTATAGACCTATAAACCATTTTGGCAAAAGTGGTATTTATTTCATTCCTCACTTTATAAGGCTATGACTACGTAATTATAATTACTTGAATGTCAGTCCAAAAGTACATTCTTCTGTAGATTTACTGCAGTAAAATAAAAAATAATCTACCCAGTACCTACTCCTAAAATATTTTATCAAAAAAATCCATTCTCTTTCTGCTTTACAAATTTTAAAAGAATTAGGGTAAAATAATCAAATCATCCAAATTTTAAGGCAATTACTTAGTTAAATAATTGAGTTAAAAATAAATCTCTTTATAAGTAACAGGACAAAAATGTACAGGCGCAGACTTCCACACCAAGTCAGGATGGCAAAGCCGTAGGTGACCCTCGTAGCTCTCACCCTGATAACCACAACCAGCTGGATAAGCTGAACAATCCTCATGGTTTCTTCAAACCCACGGGAAAGCCGAGGACACAGAGAAACCAAAATGAACGTAATTGCAAAAAGGAAAGAAGAGACTAACAACCGTGGGGTTAAGGGCACAGGATGATGAGGGCTTCAGGGAAGCAGAAACCCAGAGTCAGGACTGGAGAGTAACGAAAGCTCCCCAGAGATGCAAACATGCTGACACGGGGGTGGAACGCAAGACACTCCTACGGTTCAGAAAGCTGGTGGCTGAGCTGTAAAGCACAAAGATTATCTCCAGCATCCTTCAAGTGCTCAGATCCCAAGTCCCATGGAAAAGAAAGTCTTGAGCACTCCCTCAACAGAGCTGCAGGCAATGTGGTCTTGAAGTTAACCATTGCTGCAACAAAGTCTTAATCCAGACCAATCACAGATTCAACTAACACAGCCCCCAAGTACAAGCAGCCTCACAGAATAAGGGTGGGCATGACCACTTCTGGAGGTAAGTATTATTTAGTTTAGTGTCTATATCTCCTTTTTAAGCAAACTGTTCAGCATACAATAAGAAATTACAATACACACAAGCAAGAAAATATGACCCATGTTCAAGAAAGAAAAGACACAGTAGAAGGTGACCCAGATGTCAGATCTATCAGGAGACTGTAAGATAACTATGATAAATACGCTAAAGTATCTAAAACAAAAGATGGACAACACAGGTGAAGAGATAGAGAACTTCAGCAGAGAAACAGAAACTATAATATGAAAACGAACCAAACGGAAATACAGAAATAAAAGCTGGTATCGGAAATAAAGAATTAATTAAATAATCTTAAGAACAGACTGGACACAGTAGAGGAAAGGCCCAGCAAAGTTGAAAAGAGGTCAATAAAAAATGTCCTGATTGAAACAAAAGGACAAAAAAAGTGAAAAAAAATACAGGATGATGTATCTGAGATCTGAGGGAATACATAAAACGTACTAACATAAGTATAACTTGAGATAAAAAGACAGAAAATAGGACAGAAGAAATACTGAAGAGAGCATGGCTGAGACCTGATGGGGGACATCAGTTCACAGATTCATGTTATTCTGAATCTCTGTGTGACATTAAAAAACATGTATTTGGTATATGATCCCAATTCCTGGCACAGAGCTCCTAAAACCCTTGTAATTTCCTGAGCGATCGGAGTGCTAGGTACAATATTTGGTCTTTGGTCCCAGTTCTAACACAGAGCTCCTAATCCCTTGGAATTTCCTGCATGACAGGAGCATCTTTTGTTCTAACGAGGAGACTCCTGATAGGCTCCTGGATGGGGATTGGTCTCTGGTCACCAGAAAGACCAAGCCATGATTAGAGGCTTGGCACTTTCACCGTCCCCACCCCGCCCCATCTTCAGGAAAGCGGAGAGAGGCTGGAGACCGACTTAATAATTGATTATGCCTACGTGATGAAGCCTCCATAAAAATCCATCAACTATGAGGTTTGGAGAGCTTCCAGGTTGCAGCCAGGCAAACGCCAATTCCATGGAGACAGAAGCCCCTGTGCCTGGGACCCTTTCTGGCCTCACCCTATGTATCTGTTCATCTGGCTGTCCATCTGTATCCTTTATCATATCCCTTAGTAATATAATAAACCAGTAAACATAAGTAAGTGTGTTCCTGAGTTCTGTGAGCCATGCTAGCAAATGATCAAACCCAAAGACGGGGTTGTGGGAACCTCTGATTTACAGCCAGTTGGTCGGAAGGACGGGTGACAACCTGAATTTGTGACCGGCATCTGAATTGGGCTGTCTTGTGGAACTGAGCTCTTAACCTGTGGATCTGTGCTAACTTCAGGCAGATAGTGTCAGAATTGATTTCAACTGTATAACAGAATACCCAGCTGGTGTCAGAGAATTGCTTGCTTGATATGGGAAAAAATTCCACACATCTGGTCAGTGCTATGTTGAGCATAGAAGAAAAAATGGTTTACTTTTTCCTATTGTACATTCTCAAATCCTTAAGCAGGATAAGCACAAAGAAAACCACACCTTACACATAGTTAACATTACAAATCATGTGACTTTTCACAAGAAACAACGGAATGAAAATCGTTAAAGTGGTGAAAACATCTGTCAACCTGGAATTCTATATCCAAAAATACCCTGCAAAAATGAAGGTGAAATAAAGATCTTTTCAGACAGACAAAGCTGAGAGAATTAATCTCTAACAGATCTGCATTACAAAAAATGGTACAGAGAGTTTTTCAGACACAAAAGAAATGATACCAGATGAAACACTGGATCTACAGAAAGGAAAGGACCAGACCAGAAAGTATAAACATTTAAATATCGAAATAAATAGAAAATAATTATTTTTTAGTATTTTTAATTTACAAACAAATATGTATGTATCTAAATTCTTTGAAAAGCTTCTGACTTTTTTAAAGCACAAATAAGAATACTATGTCGTGAGTTTTACGGCATGCGTAGAAATTAAATATAAGATAAGAGCACAATGGACAGGAGAGATAAATGGAAATGCACTGGAATATGGTTCTTGCATTGCTGTAGTGTAAAATATTATAATATTTGAAGGTACACTGGTTCACGGTTCATGTTGTAATCTCAGATTGACCACCAAGAATAATACAAAATGGTATTGCTAAAAAGTCAATGGAGTGATAAAACGAAGTACCAAAAAAATACTAAATTTGCCCCAGAGAAGGCAGGAAAAGAGGAACAAAGAAGAAACAAGATGCTAAGGAATAAATATAGTCATGTGTCCCATAATGGCACTTAGGTCAATGACACTGGACACCACTACAGTGGTCCCATAAGATCATAACATTGTATTTTTACTGTACCTTTTCAATGTTTAGATACATAAACACTTACCATTGTGTTACAATTGCCTACAGTATTCAGTACAGTTGAGTATCCCTTTTTCAAAATCCTTGGGATCAGAAGTTTTTTGGATTTCAGTTTGTTTTTCAAATTTTATAATATTTTCATTACACTAGTTGAGTATCCCTAATTCAAAAATCCAAAATCCAAAATGAGCATTTTCTTTAAATGTCATGTCAGTGCTGAAAAAGTTTCACGTTAGAGTTTCATTTTAGAGCATTTTTAGATTTCAAATTTTCCAATTAGGGATATCTAACTTGAATAGTAACATGTTGTGCGGGCTTGTAGCCTAGGAGCAATAGGCTATATGGTATATACCTATCAACTCTATGATGTTTCACACGATGAAATCACCTAACAATGCATATCTCACAACATATCCTCATCATTAAGTGATGCATGACTATACAAAGATAGTGGGCTTAAAACCAACTATATCTATAAAATTATATAATTATAGATTATCTAAACATTCCAGCTAAAAGGCAGACATTGTCAGAATGCATAAAAAGCAAGACTTGCCTGGAGCAGTGGCTCACACCTGTAATTCCAGAACTTTAGGAGGCCGAGGCAGGAGGATTGCTTAAGGCCAGGACTTTGAGACCGGCCTGAGCAACACAGCTAAACCCCATTTCTACAAAAAGTTTTTAAAAATTAGCCAGGCATGGTGGAAGTACCTGTAATCCCAGCCACTTAAGAGGCTGAGGCAGGAGGATCACTTGAGCCCAGGAGTTCAAGGCTGGAGTGAGCTGTGATTGTGCCACTGCACTCCAGCCTGGGCAACAGGGGGAGACTCCCATAGCAAAAAAAAATAAAAAAGCAAAACTCAACTATATATTTAAAATATGTGTTTTCGGAAACAGAATAAAGACACAGGTTAAAAGTAAGAGGATAGAAAAAGATATACCATGCAATCACAAGACATAAGAAAATTGGCGTGGCTACACTACTTTCTCTAAAGAGAAAGTAGACATCAAGACTAAGAGTATTACAGATAAAGAGGGATATTTCATAATGATGAAAGGATCTATTCATTAAGAACACATATCCATTCACAACACACAATGCATAAAGTGACAGAAATAAGAATCATTGTCATAATGGTGATTCCACCACCATCATTTAAAGTCTTAATATCCTTTTCTCAGTATCTCACAGGATAAGTCAACAACAACAAAAAAAATCAAAGTATATATGCTCTAAACAATCATCAATCAAGTGGACCCAGATGACATTTATGGAGCACTATATTCAACCACCACAGGGCATGCATTCCTTTCAAGGGCTTACAAAATGTTCACCGAGATAGAACATATGCTGGGCCCATACAACAAATCTCAGTAAATATCAAAAGACTGAAATCATATACAATATATTATCTGATCAGATAATATTAGATTAGACACCAATAATAATAAGATATCTACAAAATCTCCAAATATGTGGAAGTTAAGCAACACACTTCTAAATAACCTATGGATCAAAGAAGAAATAACGAAAATTACAAAATATTTTTACATGAACAATAGATAATGAAACATGACATATCAAAATTTGTGGGATGCTGCTAAAGTAGTGCTTAGAGGGAAATTTTTAAGTTTAAATGCTTCTATTACAGAACAAGGTATAATATTGGCAGTCTAGGGTTTGTTCTTAGGAAGCTAGAAAAAGAACAAGTTAGACCCAAAGCTGAAGGAAGGAAAATGTAAATGTGGAAATCAGCTGTAAATAAAATGGAAACATAGAGAAATACCAACAACGTCAAAATCTGGTTATTTGAAAGGTTGATAAAATTGCTAAGCCCCTAGCAATACTAATAAAGAAAAAAAAGAAAGAGCACAAAGTATCAATATAAGGAATTGATGAGGGGTCAAAGAGCCTACTGGCATTAAAAGGATGTAACAACTTCATTCTAATAAATCTGACAACTTAGATGAAATGGAAACATTTTTTGAAATATACAACTTACCAATCAGCCGCAAGAAGAAACAGACAAATTAAATAGCCCTATATCTAGTCAATAAATCAAATCTCAAAGAACACGTCAGCCCTAGAAGGCTTCATCAATAAATTCTATTAAAAATTTAAGGAAGAAATGTCACCGACCCTACAAAAACTCTGAAAACAGGGCATAAATGAAGACCTTCAAATTCATTTTATAAGATCAAGCATAACCCTGTGCCACACCTGACACTACATTACAAGAGAATAACAGAGTAATATCCCTCATAAATATAGATGCAAAAATACTTAACAAAATACTGGCAAAGCAAATCCAGCAATATATAGAAAGGATAATGTATCATGATCTCATGTTAGATTTATCCCATGAATACAAGGTTGCTTTAACATTGAAAAATATCAATCAATGTAATTAATAATATTAAGAGAATAAAGGAAAAATATTATCATGTCAATAAATGCAGAAAAAGTCTGACAAAATTCCATGCCTATTATTGAAAAAAAAACTCTCAGCAAACTAAAATAGGAACTTCCTTATTCTGTTAAAGGGCATCTATGAAAAATCTACAGCTAGCATCATTTTTTAAACATGAAATATTAAACCTATAAGATCAAGACTAAGGCCAGGATGTCCATTCCCACCACATCTATTAATAAAACAGTGCAATGAGGCAAGAAATAGAAAATAAAAGCCATGGGGGTTTCTGTGAAACTCATTATTCATAGATTAAATTATTATGTACATGAAAACTCTACGGAATCTACAAAAAACCCTCTAGGACTATGAGTGAATTTGGAAAAGTCATAGGATACAAGGTCAATCTAAAAAAAGTGAACTGTATTTCTATATATTAGTAATAAATAATTGGAAGATGAATTTTCAATGGCATCAAACAATCAAATATCTAGGAAATATCCAACCAAAGACGGCAGCATTTACGTATTAAATGTACCAACGGGGATTCTGAGTGACGGGTGGAAGAGAACTCTGTACTTGCTGCTGTCTTTTCTTTAACTCTAAGATTATTCCAAATAAAGACATTTTGGGGTACAAATGAGGAAATTGGAATATGAAGCTATACATGAGATGATATACGGAATTACTGCTAATTGAGTATGATAATGGTATCCAGGAATGGAGCAGAATATCCTTTCAATAAACACATGCTGAAGTGCTCATGGGGGAAGTGTCATGATGTCTTGGAATTTAGTTTCAAACGGTTCAGAAAAAAGTTGTACACCTATATTTTGTATATATAATACATTTACATATGTACATGTACATGTTATATATACATATTTATACATACAAATCATATACACACAGAGCACATGAATGATACAAGATCAAAAGCAAATCCGTAAAATTTTAAATTAACACCTAGTGAATCACAGGGTATGTGCATTCATTATCTTCTATCAACTTGTGAGGCTTTAAAAATTTTCAAAATAAAAAGTAGAAAAAAATATAGTTATCCTTATATTCCTTCAACAAAAAAATATCTCCTCAGGAATGTGACGAAAGCTTATCTTAGCAAAAGTTTCCCTGCTTTCTTTTAGAGGAAGCACACAATACTAGAATATTTCATTTACTACTGCAAAAATTTCTCTCCCAAATTCTACAGCCTAACATTTCAGAGACTGGATAAATTAAAAGTTTCATAGTGAACCACTTTTTAAATGAATGCCACGCTGAAATCCAGAATTCAAGCCTAAATCGCTACTTAGAAAAATGATGCATTCTAAGTAGGTCAGAAGAAGCTAATTCTTCTTATTTATTTCTTTTCCTTTCTAAAATGGAAACTATTCTTCCCTCAGCAATCCACTTACCTAATATATCCTTCCAGTATAAAAATGGAAAGAAAATTAATGCTATATAGTGAAACAGAAAAAGAATGAAACATAAACACAAAAAACACATTACTGGACAGATGGCTTTACTGGCAAATTCTTTAACATGTTAAAATGTAGGGCAAAGGTCAGGATAACTGATTCCCAACTCTCACAAAGACAGCAATAAAGTAAAATATTACAAACTAATCTCATTTATAAACATAAGCTTCTAGCAAAAGCCCAGCACATAATAATCCATAAATGAATGAATCTATTCAACCAATACTTTGTGCTTTGTCCTAAGCATGAATGATTACGAAATGCAAAAATCTAAAATAAAAAATGCTAGTGAATTGAGACTTGCAAATATTTCATAGGTAAGATTTTGTACATATTAAGAATCTAAATATAAAGTTAATGGAATTGGTCACAGAGTTTTATAGGGTTGCTGAAAACAAAATGAGTACACAAAAATCTATTGCATTCTATATATCAATAATAAACAGAAAATGAAATTTTTAATAACATACCATTTACAATACCATCACAGATGTGAAATACTTAGAATAAATCTAACATAAGACAGGAAAGACCTTTATGAAGAAAATCACAAGGAAGATATTAAAGATCTAAATAAATAGAGAGAAAACTATAGATTCACCGTAATTGCAATCAAAATTCCAGCAGGCTTTCTTTTATGGAAATTGACAAGCTGATTCTAAATTTATATGGAAGTGCCAAGAATAGTACAGACATAAGTAAAAAGGAAAATAAGGTCTGGGGCTCTGCACTACCAGATTATCAATAGTTACCAAAAAGGTATAGTAATTAACAAGATGAAGATACAGACCAACAGCCCAAGTACACTGAATATAAGGAAATCTACTAAATATAAGGCAAGATACAAGTAAGAAAACAGGATAATATAAAAGTATAAAACTATAATTTTTGCAGAAAAATACACTGCATACTGAGAAAAGCCAAGGAAATCAATGAAAAAACCATTAGAACAGTAAGAGTGCATCTATTCTCTTGGTCCCTATGGGGCACCATAAGAAAGTACTTGTTGCAACTTGAAAGCTTGGAAAAGACTTTCTGGAAGAACTGAGGGCGAAGCTGAAAGAATTAGTAAGAGTTAGCCAGCAAAAGTGAAGGAGGATGAGTTTTCTAAGCAGAGGGAACATGAACAAAGCAAAGATTCAGAGGTAAGAGCCCACGTGGCACAGGAGAAACTGCAGAAAATGCAAGTAACTAGAGCACAGAAAACAAGAGCCAGAGATTGAAGCAGCCAGAGCCAGCATGTGAGGGTCTTGTGTGCATGATATGGTGCTTAGACTTTATCCTGAAAGCAAGGGGGAATGGGGTGTCTTGAAGAATTTTAAACATGCACGTGATGTGATTAAGTAAGTTCTTTAGGAAGAGCATATTTTAAAGGGACATTAGGCACGGGGAGAGAAGAAGATAAAGAAGGAAAGACTGAAGTCAGACTGTGTTCTGGGTGGGTCAGGGAGGTGGAGAGAAAGGAGGCAACAGCGGGAAAACAAAGACAGGCCCTGCAGACTGACGGAAGTCAGGATGCAAAACAATCAAAGAAGCCCCCCGGGCTTTCTCCTGCACTGAGGCTGGGCCACTCCCTGAGCAAAGCAGGTTTTCGTTGAGACCGATGCTGACAAGGCCAGTTTTGGACATGCTTGCTGAAGCACAGAGATGAAGACATCCACTGCTTTTCCAATTGGGAAACAAGGTGATTAAAAACTTACCTGTTTTTGTCAAATGATGTCCTGGCCAAACGTGACTGCAAAATTGCTGTTATCTATTAAAACAGACCATTTAAAAAGTATGGATGTAAGCATTCATAAGTAAAATATCAATAGAAGTTAATTCACAACCAAAGACACACACGGTTAGAGACACTTACCATGGCAGTTTGGTCGCCCAGCTTGTCGAGGCAGGATGCTCTGTGGAGCTACAATATCATAAATAGATATGAATTTACTTTTTCTCTCAGATGATAATGAAGTATTTCTTCAGAAGCAAAGAAAAACAGCAATCATCCTGTTACTTAGTAGCAGTCAACATTACTTCTGCCACACCCATGGCTTCTTCCTAATAGATAGTTCTCAAAGTCAACATATTGAAGTAAATCTGCTACGTATTTACAAAAGAGATGATGCTTTGGGTAAGACCTATAAATATGAAATTTATAAAACCAATTTCTGCCTCAGTTTGCTTTGAATTCTCTGCCCAGTGAGTGCCCGACTAAGTCACTAGCTTACCTGAAGCAACGTCTCCACAACATCTTCCACTTTTCCTGAAACATCTAATTCAAAGACATATTCCATTTTGCCCTAACAAAAAGAGGAATATATCAAAACACAGGAAGAGACACAGCATGTCATTAAGAACATGTGCATAGCACCTGCTAAATCCTACAAGTTTCTGCCTTATAGCTGCCCCCCAGCAAGTCCATATGATTTACTGCCATATTTATTATTTCTTTTCTTCTGCTAACTTTGGATGTAGTTTGCTCTTCTTATTCTAATTCCTTGAGCTATAGAGTTAGGATTCTTATTTGAGATCTTTCTTCTTCTTCTATTTTCTAATATAGGCATTAATCTCTATAAATTTCCATCTTAATACTGCTTCTGCTACATCACCTAAGTTTTATCATATTGTGTTTTCACTTTTGTTTGCCTCAAGATATTTTCCAATTTCTCTTTTGATTTCTTCTTTGACCCATTGGCTGTTTGAGAGTGTGTTGTTTAATTTCCACATATCTATGAATTTTCCAGTTTTCCTTCTGCTGTTGATTTCTGGTTTCACTCTATTGTGATCAAAAAAGATACATGATACGATTTCAGTCTTCTTAAATTTGTTAAGACTTGTTTTGAGTCATTTGATCTGTCCTAGAGAATGCTCTATGTGCTTGAGGAAAAAAAACATATTTGGCAGCTGTTGGGTGGAATGTTCTGTATATGCCTGTTAGGTCCATTTGGTCTACACTGTTGCTGAAGACCTCTGATTCCTTACGGATGTTCTATCTAGGTGTTCTACTCATTGTTGAACGTGGGGACTGAAATCTCCTACTGCTACTGCTTTGCTATCTATTTCTCCCTTCGGTTCTGCCGAAGTTTCATATATCAGGTGCCCTGAGATTGGGTGCTATTTATTGTGACAGATAACTTTATGTGTCAGCTTGACTGGGCCACAGGGTGCCCAAATATTTGGCTAAACATTATTTCTGGGTGTATCTGTGATGGTGTTTCTGGATTAGATTAACATTTGAATCAGTAGACAGAGCAGATTGCCTTCCCCAGTGTGGGTGGGCCTCATCCAATCCATTGAGGGCCTAAATAGGATAAAAGGCTAAGAGGAAAAAATTCTTTCTTGCTGTCTATCTTCAAGCTAGGATATTGGTCTTCTGCCTTCAGACTGGAACTTACACCATCAGCTCTCCTGGGTCTGGACTTCTGAGCCTCTATAATCACTTGAGTCAATTCCTTTTAATAAACCAATCCCTCTCTGTGTATATGTATATATGTGTATATATGTAAATGAACATACACACATCCCTATACATGTATATATGTATATGTATGTAGGTAGGTGTATATATACACACATCCTATTGGTTGTCTCCAGAGAACCCTAATACATATATTTATAATTATTATATCTTTCTGGTGAATTGGCCCTTTTATCATTATAGGTCCTTCTTTGTTTCTTGTGACAGTTTTTTGACTTAAAGTCCATTTTGTCTGGTGTAAATTTGGCCAGCCCTGCTCTCTTTTGGTTACCATTTGCATAAAATATTTTTTCCATCCTTTTACTTTAGACCAAATATGAGTCTATTATAGACAGAATATATTAATAGTCTGGATCTTGGTTTTTTTTAATCCATTCAGCTACTCTATGGTTTTTGTTTGGAGAGTTTAATCCATTTACATTTAAAGTAATTATTGATAGGACTTACTATTGCCATTTTAATTGTTTTCTGTCTTATATCTCTTTTGTCCCTCTTCTCTTATTATCTTCCTTAGCTTTAAGTTGATAGTCTGTGGTGACATGCTTTGATTCCTTCCTTATTTTCTTTTGTGTATCTCCTGTAAGTATTTTTTCTGTTACCATGGGGTTTACATAAAACATCTTATAGTTATAATCATCTCTTTCAAGCTCATAGCAACTTAACTTTAGTCACATATAAAAACTATTCTTTTACTTGTCTGCCTCCCCTTTATGTTACTGATGTATCAAATTATATCTCTTGCATTGTGTATTCATTAACACAGATTTATATTTATAGGCTTTATTATACTTTTGTCTTTTAAAATTAAAACTGATTTTCACATCGCCATTATAGCCCTACAGTATTCTTCTATCTTTGTCTTCACCAGCAAGCTTTATACTTTCATATGCTTTTGTGCTGCTCTTTAGCATCTTTTTGTTTCAACTTGAAGGAACTGCTTTAGCAGAAGGTCTCATAGTAATGAATTCTCTGCGCTTTTGTCTATCTGGGAAAGTCCTTACCTCGCCCTCATTTCTCAAGAACAGTTTTGTCAGACAGAGTATTCTTTGCTGGCATTATTTTTTCTTTAGCACTTTGAATCTATCATCTATCTCCCTTCTGACCTGCAAACTTTCTGCTTAAAAATCCACTGGTAGTTTTATGAGGGTTCACTTGTATGGAACCAGTTACTTTTCTCTTGCTGCTTTCAAAATTCTCTCTTTGTCTTTGACTTCTGACAATTTGATTATAATGTGTCATGGTGTGGACATCTTTGGATTGCTCCTACATGGAGTCCATTAGACTTCTTAAATCTAAATCTCCATCTCCTTCGTCAGATTTGGGAAGTTTTTGGCCACTATTTCTTTAGATACACTTTCTGATCCTTTCTCTCTATATTCTCCTTCTTGGACTCCCTTATTATGTATCTGGTCCACTTGATAGTATCCCATTCGTCCCTTAGGCTTTCTTCACTCTTTTTCATTTCTTTTTTTCCTTTTGCTCCTCTGATTGGATAATTTCAAATGACCTGTTTTTGAGTTGCTTGTCCTTTCTTCTGTTTGATCAAGTCTGCTCTGACCCCCTCTAGTGAAATTTTCAGTTAAGTTATTGTATTCTTCAGCTCCAAAATTTATGCTTGGTTCTTTTTTATATTTTCTATCCCTTTGTTGAAATTCTCATTTTGTTCATGCATCCTTCTTCTGAAATCATTGAGCATTTTTATGATAATTATTTTGAATTCTTTGTCAGGTAATTCATATACCTCCTTTTCCTTGGGGTTTGTTTCTGGACATTTATTTTGTTCCTTTGACTGGGCCATTTCTCCCTGATTCTCTGTGTCCCCTACAACATTATGCTGGCATCAGCATATTTGAAAAAACAGTTATTTCCCCCAGTCTCTTCTCTATGGACTGGCTTCATGCAGAGAATGACCTTCGCCAATCAGCCTGGGTAGAGATGCAGGAGGCCTCTCAAATCTTTGCTGTGGATTCTCTTCTCTAGACTTAAGCATGTAGATTCCTAATTAGAGAGATTTACTGCTTTCTTTTTTTCAGGAGCTTGGAGTCATTTGCTCTGTCTAGTGTCTGCCTACTGTACCACAGGCCCTCTGAAGTAGCAGCATGCCACCCCACAATTTTTTTCTTTGTGGCCCCCAGGCATCTAGAGTATGCAGGGTTCCATCCACACTCTAAGACAGGTGAGACAGAAGCCAGTCCCTCAGGTAGCCCCCTGAAAAGCCAGAACACTGGATGTATGATTCAGTCTTCTTTTTCCCTCTCCAGGAAGAAGCCAGAAGCTGGGAGTTTCCTCCCAATCACATGGTACTGTGCTAGAAGGATAGAATTAAGTGCCACAAGTTTTCCTATGATATGGTTGGTTTTATGCTCACTTGGAGTACAGGGTCCTCTTAACTGGTTTCTGGATTTCTCACAAAGGGAATGGGTCTGTGTGCTGTTGAATCAGTATCTTCACAGGAGGAAGGAGGGACTTGGGTTCCTATTCTGCTATCTTTCAGTTGTCACTCCCCTCCTTTTTCATTTTTAATCTGAGAATCCTTTGGTATTCTAGCTCATATTAGAACAAAAGAGTTTTTCTTTGCTTAGACACCTCACTCTTATTTCCTTTCACATAAAGGAAATATCTACTTTTCAATGGACCATGTACAGCTTTGCACTTCAGTTGGGTCTTGGGAAAGAGGGAGAGCACCCCATGTAGTGGTTCTCCGCTTGTGGGGGGGAGTGTGTCCCACTGCTCCCAGGATCTTTAGTCAATGCGTGGAGGTACTGTAACAACAACAGGGGGAGCAGTATACTAGAGGCATTTATTAGCTGGGAAGAGACTTTAATATAAAGGTCTGCCCCCCACACTGAAAAACTGCCCTGCCCAATATGCCAACAGCACCACAGAGTAATTAAACCTCAGTATTTGTAATTTCTGACAAATCAGAACATGCAAGTGTTTCTTGTCCATAAAACCCAAAGGCCACTGCATATACAGCTTGTGCATTCCACAAACTGCTGGCCAAAACAGTACAGGCTGACCTGCAACTGGGAATGAGATTTAGTCTGTGCTTGCCCAGAAAGGGTGGTTTTTCCTCACAGTGGTGTTGTTATAAGAAGCACTGGCCCTGTCCCTAGGTCCTATAAAAACTCTTTTAGTAGGAGCTATCCCTTTACTGTACATTAAGCTGAAGCATAAAGAATTAAGGCACAGTACTCACCATCAAATTGGTATTGACTGATTAACACTATGGTGCTCAAAGGGTGGGAGTAAACACTGGGGAATTGGGGGGTGGGTGGTAGACCCAAGGCAACTTTAAATTTAATTCATTTAGACATGTTTAAAAACATCTTTTCAAAATATGGGCTGATATCCACTTAAATATGTCAAATGGAAATTTCTTATGGGCCTTGGAGACAGATAGGCTGATCTGATTTGAATCTTGGTTTAGTTGCTCATAAACCAGGCAATCCCAGACAAATCAATAACCTCCCTGAGTCTTGGCATCATCATCCGGCAATGGAATTGATAATCTCGGAGCCGGGGGGAAACTAGATGACAAAATGCAACTGGAGCCCTTAGCCCAGGCACTTAGTATTTAGCACTTAAGTTCTCAATGAGCAGTAGCTGTGCTTTTTATTAAGAACTTAATAACAAAGCTTAACAAGATGTGTAGATGGCATTACTTTTGATGGAAGCATCAAAAGTCCAGTTTTGTCAATACAGTAGCAAATGTGTCTTGTTTTACAGGATCACTCATGCTGCCCGTGTAGGGATGTGACCTGGTCAGCAGGACACAAGGGCTGGGCCAGAGTCCTCTGGGTGTCAGACTGGGTTCTCCAGGGGCTAAAGTGATTTTCCAGTGGAAGAGAAGTGAGTTTTCTTGTCACCGCATGTGCTACCCATACCTACCGGATGCTTTGGGGCAAACGTTTTGATGCAATGCCATTGGCGTATTGTGTTCAGTCCTACTGGGAAATAAAACATGGAAACGCGGTTGTTTACACTGTCTGTGTCGCCCCTTTTTGTCTCCTAGCTGTTGCTGGCTCTGCACGGCTGGTGAATGAGCTGGCTCATTGAAGGACATGATTCAGACTGTCCCGGACCCAGCAGCTCATATCAAGGTAAGTCCCGCCTTGGCAGGGCAGCCACCCCTGGCTTCCTCTGTGGCTGGACTTCCGTGGGTGGCTGCCCACGTGTCAGCGCATGCCGGGGTCGGCCAGTGAAGGCCGCGGGCCAGTTCCAGCCCACCACCTGTTTGTGTACAGCCCAGGACCTAAGAAGATGGATTTCGCATTTTTAAGTGGTTTTAAAAAAGCTCAAAAGGATATTTCATGACACGTGCAAATTATATGAAATTTACATTTCAGAGTCCATAAAGAAAGCTTTATTGGAACGCAGCCACACTCACTCATTTACGTATCATCCGTCGCTGCTCCTGCTCTGTGAAGGCAGAGTTGAGTAGTTGTGACAAAGGCCGTGTGGCCTGAAGCTGAAAATATTTACTGTCAGGACCTTTATGGAAAAAGTTTGCTGATGCCTGAGTTAATATATACAATCACATCCAAATTCTTCTAACTTGTGTTTGAATTCCGTCTCCTTTACACTCTCCTGGGCTTTAGCTAGGAGGAGACAAGAGGGTCGCTGGTTGGATTTTCAGGGTTCCCACGTTGTTTTATCCGGGCTGATGGGCACCTCACACCTGCCCAAAGACCTTCTGACCCACACTTCCTGCACCCTGGAGGTGAGAGAGTGAGGAAGTGAAACTTGTGCCAAGGCAAGTCCCACAGAGAGGAATCTGGCCCATTTATTTCAAAATAATACCCCACATACATGTGGGTTATGGCTACAGGGAGGAAATGAAGTGATGGTTTTAATATACTTCACACAAATAAAGGCTACAGAAGAAATTGGGGCATCTGCTCCCTGATCCAAATAGACCGTCGACACCTGTGCTATTTGGTTCAGCTGTGTCTACACTGGCCAGAATAATTGACTACATGGCCAGTTATTCACTTTCCCTGTATAAATTCGTTTTCCCTAAGTGGCCTCATCGGTTTTGCTAATTTATATTCTTTGCCCGCAACATGTGTTGAAAATGGAAATTGGCTTATAATGGAAAGGAGAGTTTATGGTATTGAAAACTTAACCTTTCTTTTTTTTGACTAAAACATAAAATGCCTTCCAGAATCCCACACATATATAGACATGTGCACATTCAAAAACAATACAACCGGGAAGGTGTTAGGGCCCACGTGCAGTCACGCTCAGGCACATTTGGTTTCTTTGGAAGTGTAAGAGTTTCAGTGCATTCTTTGAGCTTTGGAGGTGCTCCTTAGTTTCAGAAGTCAGGGTAATTGGGACCTTGAAGATTCTGTTTTGCTCAGGAACAGATCCTTAGGGGGGCACGATCATTTGATTTCTATGTGGTATTTTACTGGGGTATAGCAGTTATGTTTACGAAAATGCAAGAGGGAAATCTCCTGGGGGTGTGACAAGGTTTCTTCAGAAATGTTTGGGGCATGTTTGATGAGTGTGTCTCTGCCTCGCATGGAAGGTGAGGGAGAGACGGTTTTCTCTTCAATGTCTGTTGACCATGAAGCTGCAAGGTCCAAACAAAAGCTCACGGGGAAGATGGCACGAGAAAGTGTTCTACGGTGCAGAGCGTGAGGGCCAACGACGGAAATTCACTTTACTGGCATTTTCCCCCTCACCAGCCGGAAGGAAAAGATGAATCGGCAGGAAGTTATGGCGGATTTTTAAAAGTTAATTCGTAAAGCTCGAATGGTCTTTTAAAAACCCGAGAGACAGGGGTCTTTGAAAATGCGCTTTGGAGGAAGTGTTCTGTGTTTGATCTTAGGCATGAACTGTGTTTTCAGCTCTGATCTATCTTATTGTCTGCATACTGGTTGATGTACGTGTAAAGCGAAGGATAGTTTTGGGAAGTGATAACTCTGAGAGATTTTAAAAATAAATTTCTGTTCAGATTGCCTGTGGGTGTTTGGAAAGATGACCTGGCAATTCAGAGTTGCAGTTACTAGTAGCTGATATTGGCCGTAAGGCAGAGAGAATTACATTAAAGATGTTTATTTCCTTTATAGGCCGACCAGTATTTCACCTATTGGAATTTGAGTGATTTTTCCTGATCTTTTGTTTTTCTTTATTGTATATGACATTTGAATTCTTGACAATGGTGTTGGGAAAATAAATTTTCTTCCACTGTTTCCTTAAAATGTTTGATTTGGGAATTTATGAGGCAAATTTTATGTGCTGAGAAGCTTCTGGAAGCTTTTGGCTTTGTGCTGAGGAGCGCAGCTATCACTTCTGGGAAAGGAAGTTCTCATGAGTAGCACGTGAATGGTTCCACCCGATGTGTTAATGTGAATAGTGGAAGATTTTGTCTTTGGCTCATTGCTGCTAAAGTGTTTTTGTCATCTCAAGAGGACTCGAGTTCTCCACAGAAGTGGCTTGACACTGCAGGTGTGTGCAGGTGTGCGCCCTTACGGACCGTGTGTGTCTGCGCACGCATGCCACGGGCTGTCCCGGAGGACAAGAGTGCTCCTTTCACTTTAAAGAAATTCATTCTGCGTAATTTACGACAGTGCTTTTCTGCCAGAACAGATGGCTTTTGCCCTTTAATATGTTTAAGGAGCTGGAAATAGTGAAAAGAAGGAGGGATGGTTCATAACTCTGGAATATAAGATATGCTTGATGTAAATGGTGCAAGAATTGTGGCAATTCATCCACAAATAGAATGAGCAGAACATTTACTTTAGCTTATTCTCTGTTGGTGATAATAGAAACAGTCACCAAGCACATTTTGATTTGTCTTTTTTTGGAGGCCCTTCCAAGTACTTTCCGATAACGGAAATTATGCTAATTGTCACGCAGATTTGCTCTTAGATCATTAGGTCACGTGACCGTACCACTGCTCTGCGCAGGGGTAGGACTGTCACAGCCAAAGATGGACCCGGACTGTTGTCCTCAGCTGGAAAAAAAGACTAGCAAATCCGTTTTCTTAGGACCCTATAAATATTGCTGGCATTCATTCTAATTCTGTTAAAGGATTTTTCAATTTACATGATCACATTTCCTAACAAGAGATCTAATCGTAATATTTTTATGTACTGATGAAGAGGATTCACATGTCCCTTTGCTGTCCACCAGCTGCTCATACGGAATCGTACGAATTTTGGAGCTGATGGGATGAGGACTGGACTGAGAGGGGACGATCTGAATGTCCGTCCTGCTCCCTGGCTCACGGGCGGGGTAGCCCAGAGATGCTGGTCACGAAAACTTGAGGTACTGTTGCGGCTAAGGACACAGGGTTCTGACATCAGGGTACTTGCTTCGAGTCTTGCTCCATCCTTTACCAACTCGGTGATTTTGCGCAAGTTCTTTGATCTCTCTGTGCCTTGGTCTCCTTGCATGTGAAGTGGAAGCTCCTATTTTGTGGGGTTAGTGTGAGGATTAAATGAGTTAGTACATTTAGAGCTCACGGAGTTTAAACTATTGTGAGCTATAACTGCGGTCTATAAGCTGAGGGTAAAAGACCCATCTTAAAGGTATAACGTTTTTTGGGATGGGGTCTTGCTGTATCACGCAGGATCGTCTTGAACTCCTGGGCTCAAGGGATCCTCCTGCCTCCGCCTCCTGAGTAGCTGGGACTACAGGCACGGGCCACTGAGCCCGGCTTGCTTTTTATTCTTTAAATTTCACAAATAGATTACATATCCTGTTTTTGTAAGTGTAATATTTACAATAAAAAAACCATAAAATACTAAAAGAAGGAAAAGGGAATATTAAGTTGGGTGGCTAAACATGAAGTCTTTTTGGGGAGAAAGGTACTTTCTATTTGTAAGCCCGTTTGCACTGTAGCAAATCATCTGCATTCGACATCACTTGGCCCCACACTGGGCCCGCTGCGAGTGGCGGTGGGAGCCAGGTGGGCAGGCGACTTCCTGGCAGCAACTGCTGCCAGGGCTGTGCCCGCAGCAGGGCCGAGTGTGGGGCTCTCCGGTTGCTCCAGCCGTTCCCCGTCGAGTGAGTCCTCCGGCCTGGGCGCTGTGAGTGCTCCCACTGCACCCTTTCACAGCGAGGAACGTGATCGGAGACCGTTTCTGACTCAGGTTCCTTCAGTCACATTTGTCAAAGCCTTCCGTGTACCCACACGAGGAGAGGGTGGTGGGCGAGGGACCAGAGAGGCACGCCTCTGCCATCCGAGGCACAGGTCGCCTGTTCACAAACACCTGGGACACTGGGAGGCCGCTGGGGGCGCTGGGCAGGGTCTCGGGGGCCGCTGTAGCCTGCGCCTCGGCCTGCTGCACCTGGCCCAGCCACCACCCTTCGTCCTGCCCATGCATCTGTACCCAGCGGCCGCCACTTCTGCCTGTAGACAGGCTGGCAGAGGGGCTTCCTGGGGTGACACCTTGCTGTTTATTTCAGGTGAAGTATACAGGTGATTTTCGAGCATTCCCCACGAGGCCAGTGGCCCACAGGTCGGCTCACCTACACCAGCACACCTGGGGTGTAACGCTCCATTGACACCTGCTATGCCCTGGTGCATGAGGGATGTCCAGGCTCAATTCTGTTGTCTGCTTCCAGCTGGCGTCTGGGTACCGCTCCCTGAGATTCCATGTGGGGATCAGGCACAATCGGTGCACCACAGGACACACAAGATCTCTGTTCAGGTTTCTAGTTGCTGTCCTGTGGAGAAGGACTGAAAATCAGCTCACACAGCGTTTGTTTCTAATTATGATTTTTCCCCTTGTGTTCCTTTTCTCTTTAGCTTTCATACTTTTGCTCATTTTATTTTAATTAGAGACAGGGTCTCGCTCTGTCACCTGGGCTAGACTGCAGTGGTGTTACAGCTCACAGCAACCTCAAGCTCCTGGGCTCGAGCGATCCTCCTGCCTCAGCCTCCCCGAGTGGCTGGGACTACAGGTGCGTGCCATCGTGCCTGGCCGTGTTTTTGCTCATTTGACATTTGTGTTGGGGCCAGATGATTCCGTCTGGAAGCTGGGCTCCGCCTCTTATCAGCTGGCTCATTTTCCTCAGCTATAAAATGGGGATGAAATAGTGCACCTACCTCATAGAATCAGGATGGAATTAACTGATGTGTTTAAAGCATTCACAGTGGTGCCTGGCACCCAGTAAGCACTTACCATCATCACACTATATATTATCATCGATGCATTATGACATTAATACCACATTAATCATGTAATATGTAATTAATATATTAATAAAGCATGTTATTAATATATATAAACACACTCTTACATAATAACAGTAGAAGGGGAGAATGAAGATGGGGCAATACTTCTGGAAAGAATCGAATAGGTACCGGGTCAGAACTTCCCAAGAAGTGAGCTGAGCAAGCTGCTTCTTTCCCACACGGTTCCGTGGCCGTAACGCTGAGTATTTCTGACTATAAAAGACGCTAAACTTAAACTCTGTGCACGTTTTATGGATGGAGGAGTCGGTCACAGTTTTAGAAGTCGCAGCGCCGTGTGCGAGGTCCCTGGGAGGGCCGAGGGCCCAGCAGATGAACAGGGCTCTTCTCAGTAACACGAAGCGGCTGCAGAAAGTGCCCGGTGCGACGGCTGGGGAAGGATTATTAGGCGATGTCGGGGCTGGCGCTGATGGACCCGTCGCCATGGCACAGGGTGGGTTTCACCACCAAGCGCCCACCTGGCTGACAAAAGACTCACTGAGTTGTAAGCATTTCGCACACATTTTCGCAAATCTGATTTATAGTGACTTTGCTTCCCAGGAAGGTGCAAAGTTTATCCTTTTGAGAATATACTCCAAAGAGACAGAGTTTTCCCCCCAAACTCTGTGTGCTTTGAGGATCAGTTAGGTCTTTGATACGCTGCCTATTTTTTCTCCGTAAGTCAGCTTTGATCCGTTTCCAGCCGGGTTAGCACATCTGGATGAGCCTGATGACTTCGTGGCCGTGTGTGGCTGCACTTGCATTTTTTTACTTTCATTTTTCTGCAAGACGGTGGCACTTAATTGAAACTTCTACAATAAGTGTATATTACTTTTATAATCAGAAAAATAATATTGCTTAAAAATATCAAGATATTTGATATGGCAAAATAATGGAGACTTGTAACATCTGGTGGCCCTGCCTGCAGATTTCTTTATGTGAGTGGTCTCGAGTGGGCTGTGCTCTCTGTCCTTCCTTCTTGTCGGCTTCCTGTGCCTCTCAGGGTGACCGTGCTGGGACACCCTCTAGGGCCAGATCTGGGGCTGAGCTCAGTCCTGGTTGCATTTGGAGCTGCACTGAGGGTGAGAGTAGTGGGGTTTGATGGCGCGCTCCCCCAGGCATGCTGCAGTGCCCCCCAGGCTGACTCTTCGTAAGGTTCAGTGATGCTGACATTCAGGGAGGGACACCAGCTTAACCAGGAGGTGTAGGTGAGGGCTGGTGGACATTCAGATCACTTCCCGGGAGAATGGTTGGAAGTTGTGCGTTGCGAGCCTAGGCCTCCTCTGGGGCAGTTTTCCTGCAGAGCTGGTCCTCACGATGTACCCGGAGGAGCTTGTTAACATCCACATTCCCCGGCCACACCCCAAAACTGCTTCTCAGGTAGGTTTGGGTGGGGGCCTGAGAGCTGCATTTTAATAATCCCCTGAAGTGTTTCTGTGAACCTTGCTTAGATGATTGGTAATTATCAGTGATTCACCTAACCTTAGATAATCCATTGATAAATATTTATCAAAAGAACCGGTTTATTTTCTGTCTGCACTGGAGGCTGCCGTCTTTTGCATGGCTGCTCTGAATTTCCTAGTCACACTTCAAAGGCTTTAGAGAACGTTATTTGGCAAATAATGTTAGAACATCTGCGAATTTCTCTGGCTCCACGATTAGGTGTAATGGCGTCCAGGAGAGAAGGGTCACTTGCTTCTTCCACCTTTTAGGAAATTGAATGAGGAATTGGAGTCAAGAATTTTTCAGAGGTGAGTGTTTGAGGGACGTCAGTGCGGTTGACGTCACCGCCTCTGATGCAGCTCTCTCTGTGCCGCCGGGGTTTGAGGACGGTCGGTCATCCTTGTTGTAAGACTCAGTTTGGAGCCACCGCTGTGGGGAGAGCGGGAATTGGAGGTGAGCTCAGGGACAGGACAGTAGACGTGCATTTTCCATTGAGGACACCCAGCTTTCTGCCTGCCCCTACTGGCGAGTGCAAAGAGGTCTCTCTCACTGGTTCTCTGTGGTTCAGTCCTCACCTCGTTTTCCTCCTGCACCTTCTCCATCTTCCGATCCCAAACTCCCATGGTGTGAGTCATCACCTTTTGGTACCAGCATCTCCCCACCCACCTGTGCCTTTCTGTTCTTCTCCAGGAAGCGCCTGAGAGTGCTGTTTTATCACACTCTGTTGTGGTTTTTAACCTTTGCCGATTTGATGGGTGAAAAATCCAGTTTTCTAGATGTGATTTCATTGGCAACTTGTGAGTTCAATCATCTCTTCACACTCTTCATAGACTTACCACTAAATTCTGTCGTTTCTTTTGTGATATTTTTGGACTCGTTTCAATGAAATCATTCAACATTGCTGAGTCTACAGCGTGAAGTGAGCAGATAGGGTCTTGCATGGAGCTCACATTCTAGGGGTTGAGATAGAATGTGCTCAGGTGAACATGTAATTACACATAATGTGGTGCTGGTTGGTATTCTCCAGGGTAAGCAAGAGAGTGAGGAAGGAAGAGGTTGTGTTTTATGCAGGAGGTTAGAGAAGGTCATTGGGAGGAGGTGACATTCAAGCAGAGATGACCTGAAGGAAGTAGGAGCATGAGCCATGTGATCACACAGGGGAAGGGTATCACAGAGAAAGGGAACAGCATGTGCAAAGGTCCTGAGGCAGGAGCTTGCTTGGCGTGACCAAGGAACAGCAAGGAGACTGGGTGCAGGTGTGGAGTGAGGTTAGAGCTGCAGGATGTCGGCTTGGGGAGGTCGGGGAGTTCTGTTAAGCAAGGATAAGGACATTTTAATTTATTTTTTATGTGGTGATAGGAGAATCATTGGATGGTTTCAAGTAGAATGGATAACATGATCTGATTGAAGTTTGGTGGGTTTTTTTTCTCATTTCTTCTCTCTGTTTTTTTATTTTATTTCATTTTTATTTCAGGGTATTATGAGAGTGCAAATATTTTGGTTACATTTTATGTCTTTGCCTCACCCAAGCGAGAGTTAGAGGCATGCCCTTCCCCTCTACAATGCTCACCGTGTCCTTTAGTTGTGAGTTTACATCCCCCCCAAGTTTGTTTTTTTTAAACAGCTTTATTGGTGTATAATTCACATTGGTTGAAGTTTTAAAAGCTCCACGATGGCTGCTGTGTGGAGAAGATGCTGGAAGGGGCAAGAGCTGAAACAGGGAAGGCAGTCAGGAGGCCGCTGCCAGGCGCCAGGCAGCGAAAGTGGGTGCAGTGGGGAATGGTCAGGTTGGGGGTCCACTTTGAAGGGGGAAAAGACAGAAGTTGCTGATGGATCGATTATGGAGTGTAGCAGAGTCCAGGATGACCCCAGAGACTTTGTTGTAAGTTGGTGAATGGTGGTGCCACCTTCTCTCCTAGGGCCATCTGCAGGAGGAGAGACTGGCCATGGGAGGGAATCAAGAGCTGGGTTTTGGCCATGATGAGTTGGAGACACCTGTTAGATACCCAAGCCATGATGTCAAAAGATTGAGATGTGTCCAGAGTTCATGTGAGATAGTAGAGTGAGGTAGACATCTGTGAATCCTACCCCTAAGGGCTGTGCTGAGGCTGGGTGACCAGATGAGATCACCTAGGCACCAGGATACAGACGGCTCTTAGGGTTGAGTTTCGGGCCCCTCTGACACGCAGAGATTGGGAAGAGGAGGAGGAGCCCACAGAGGAGCAGAGAAGAGGGGCCGGAAGAGCACTGAGAGACAGGCAGTGAGGAGAGAGAAGGACTGAGCATCAACTGTGAGCATGAGTGTGGCCTTGATAAGTGACTTGCATGGAGTGGACAGAAGCCACACTGTGATGGGTTTAAACAACAACAAAAAAAGGTGTGGACAGCTCATGCAAAGAGTGCTTTTCAGAGGATTTAGAAGGGTTTAGTGAGTTTCTCAGCCATTTTTATAAATTACATTTTAATGATATCAACCCTCAATTATGTCATATTGGTCATGTAGATTGTTTTTGATGTTTATTCTGCCTTTTAGTGGTCATGATATTCCTTTTCAGTGCCCCCATGAGATAAATATTTTTCTTTGATCACACCTATGGCTATTTTTGTTATTTTTCCCTTAGCTTTTAACTTAGAAAGTTCTTACATGTTTTTTTTATTCTTGTTACTTTTGTGCATTTCCCAGTTTTCTATCTGACTTATGTAATATAAATAAAAGAAAATGCATTTTATCTGAAAAACCACCAACAGAGTCATTCAGTGTTCACAAGAGACAAATAGAATTGCCGACAGCGTCAAATTCAGGGTCCTTCACTTGGAGATCTGGATTCTGTGCAAAATGAACACAGCATAACTGGGCAGCAGTTTTCTTCTACTAGTGCCCCCTGCAGGTTGATAATCAAAATATTTGATGATTAGCATGGGTATGCTAATTAGCACGGGGCATAGGCCAATCAGAAAAGATTATGATTGGAAACAGCCGATGTCCCTGTCGAGCTGTGGACCACTCATCCTCCGAGTCCTCTGCCCACTGGTGAGTTCCTCGCCCCACACTTTCCTGGCCTTCTTGCTTTTGCCTTTCTGTCCCCTGAATCTTGCCCTATGTTTCCTTGCTGTTTTGAGAAGAGAGGGGGTATTTACTGTATGAGGGTCATCTGTGCACTTGTTTTGTTTGCTTGCCAGATTATAAATTACTTAGAGTGATCATATAATCATTTTTGTGTCCCACACAAAATAGTAGATACTTAACATATATGTACTGATTGAATTAAGTAGGTAACGGTCACAATGAAGAAAGAGCGACCCATGGACTTTGTTGTATTCTGAGACAGAATTCAACACTTTGGTATCCACTTGCCCTTTCTAGGAATGATTGTAACCTCACAACGAATTATAGCAGAGAGAACACGCTCTCAAAGACCATGTGTCTTAACTTATGTATTAATATATATATACGCACACACATAAACAAATTTAATTTTTTAGAGCAGTTTTAGGTTCACAGCCAAACGGAGTGGAAAGTACAGTTTTGCCTTATAACCCCCACCCCGACACGTGCATAGCTTCCCCCACTGTCAGCATTCTGCACAAGAGTGGCCCATGTGTTAAAATTGTTGAACCTACACTGACGCATTATCACCCAAAATCCGTAGTTTTCTTTAGGGTGCACTCTTGGTGTTACATGTTCTATGGGTTTTGACAGATGTATAATGGCAAGTATTCACCATTATAGCATCAAACAGAATAGTTTCACTGCCCCAAAATTTCCCTGAGCTCTGCCTATTCATCCCTCCCTCCCAACCCCTGGAAGCCACTGATCTTTTTACTGTCTCTATAGTTTCGCCTTTTTCAGAATGTCATATAGTTAGATTCATACAGTATGTAGCCTTTTCAGAGTTGCTTATTTCATCTAGTAATATGCATTTAAGTTTCCACCATGTCTTTTCATAGCTTAATAGCTCATCTTAACTTTTTTTTTTTATTTCAGCATATTACAGGGGTACAAATGTTTTGGTTACATAAATTGCTTTTGTACTGCTTGAGTCAAAGTTATAAGTGTGCCCATCAACCAGATAGTGTACATTGTACCCATTAGGTTAGGTATGATTTCACCCACCCACTCCTTCCCCTCCCACCTGCATGATTTCTGTTGAGTTTTACTTCTGTCTGGGAACATGAATGCTGATTATTTAGTTCCAATTTAACAGTGAGTGTATGTGGTGCTTGCTTTTCCATTCTTGCAATACTTCACTTAGGAGGATGTTCTCCAATTCCATCCAGATTGTTGCAAAAGATACTAACTCATTTTTTATGGCTAAGTAGTACTCCATGATGTTCATATACCATATTTCATTAATCCACTCATGAGTTGATGGGCACTTGAATTGATTCTACATCTTTGTGATTGTGAATTGTGCTGCAATAAACATTCTAGTGCAAGTGTCTTTTTCATAAAATGACTTTTTTTCCTTGGGTAAATATCCAGATGTGGGATTGCTGGATCCAATGGTAGGTCTACTTTTAGTTCTTTGAGGACTCTCCATACTATTTTCCAGAGAGGTTGCACTAATTTGCAGTCCCACCAACAGTGTATAAGTGTTCCTGTCTCTCTACATCCACCCTAGCATCTATTGTTTTGGGCCTTTATGATAAAAGCCATTCTCACTGGGGTTAGGTGATATCTCATTATGGTTTTGATTTGCATTTCTTTGATAATTAGTGATGTTGAGCATTTTTCGTATGTTTATTGGCCATTAGTCTATCTTCTTTTGAAAAGCTTCTGTTCATGTCGTTTGCCCACTTTTCAAAATAGGGGTAGATGGAACATACTTCAAAATTATAAAAGCCATATACGACAGACTCACAGCCACAATCATACTGAATGGGAAAATGTTGAAAGCATTCCCATTCAGAACTGGAACAAGACAAGGCTGCCCACTGTCACCACTTCTAGTCAACATAATGCTTGAAGTTATAGCCAGAGAAGTCAGGCAAGAAAAGAAAATTAAGGGTATCCAACTGGGAAAAGAGGAGGTCAAACTATTACTCTTTGTTGAGGATATGATCTTATATCTAGAAAACTGCAAAGATTCTGCCAAGAGACTCCTGGAATTGGTAAATAAATTCTGCAAAGTCTCAGGCTACAAAATCAATGTACACAAATCAGGAGCATTCCTCTGCACCAACGACAGTCAAGCTGAGAATTAAACCAAAGACTTAATACCTTTCACAATAGCTACAAAGAAAATAAAATACCTTGGAATATATTTAACCAGGGAGGTGAAGGATCTCTACAAAGAGAACCACAAATCACTAAGGAAGGAGATTGCAGATGATGTAAATTGGAGGAAAAATATATCATGCTCATGGATCAGCAGAATCAACATTGTTAAAATGTCTATACTACCTGGAGTGATTTACATATTCAATGCAATACACATCAAAATACCAATGTCATTTCTTGTAGATCTAGAAAAAATAATCCTACACTTCATTTGAACCAGAAAATAGCCTGAATTGCCAAAGCAACCTTAAGGAAAAGGAAAAAATCTGGAAACATCTCTTTGCCAAACTTTAAACTATACCACAAGGCTACAGTAACCAAAACTGCATAGTACTGGCACAAAAATAGAGACATAGAGCAATGGAACAGAACAGGGAACCCAGATATAAAACTGTCCACATAATTGCTGTCTGATCTTTGACAAAGTACAGAGCAATATACACTGGGGAAAAGGATGCCTGTTCAATAAATGGTGCTGGCAAAGTTGGATATCCACATGTAGAAGATGGAAACAAGATCCATATCTCTCACTACTCACAAAAATTAATTCAAGATGGATAACAGACTTAAATCTAAGACATGAAACCATAAGAATTCTAGAAGAAAAGGTTGGAAAAACTCTTCTAGATATCGGCCTAGGCAAAGAATTTATGAAGAGGACCCTAATGGCAATCACAGCAACAACAAAGTAAATAAATGGGACTTGATTAAATTAAAAAGTTTTGCACAGCCAAGGAAACAATCAACAGAGCAAATAGACTACCTGCAGAATGGGAGAAAATATTCACATGCTATACATCTGATAAAGGGCTAATAACTGGAATCTATAAAGAACCTCAAGCAAATCAGCAAGAAAAAAAATAATCTTAACTTTTTTGATCATGAAATGTTTTAAAAATTTGGTGAATGCCAGATATTTTCTCCCCAGAATAAGTACAACCACACACACGTTTACCTGCTTACAGATCTATTGCAGTCAGCTCAATACCTCCCCCCACCCACCCCCTGCCCTGGAGGTGCAGGGATACCAGGTTAGGAACCCCAGAGCTGGCAGTGGAAACCCACTGGATGCAGTGGATGAAACTGAAAATGAATTTGCCTTTGCACCTAACTATCTTGCCAGAAAATGTGTTGCTTCTTAAACTCAGTAGAATGATAGAACTTCTTTGAACACAGATTGTTTAGAGGTGCATTCTTTAAATGCAGTTCAGATGACAGACACTCATCGTGTGGTGTTTGTATTCTGGAGCAAGGCTTCTCAAACCTTAAAATGCACCTTTGTCACTGGGGGGACCTAGCTAAAATGCAGATCCCGTTCCGTAAGTCCAGGGAGAGCCTTGCGATCCTGCACTTCAAACAAGGCCCCAGGTGCTGCTGGGCTGGCCTGAGGACCAGCCTTTTTACAGCAAGGTTTGAGGCCCTGGTTTTCAAACTGCAGGTCATGACCCATTTGTCTAAGTGTGTCAAGGGCAGTATTAACAAAAGGAAAGGGAATGGAATAGAATGGAAACTATCAGCATCACATACAAAAAGGGAAAGTATTATTTTAGTTGTGTGTGTGTGTGTGTGTGTGTGTGTGTGTGTGTGTATGCTGGGTTGTAATATATATTATTTCTTACTCTGGATACATTTGGAGTGTTTACTCTTTGAGATTTCTCTGCAGCAAGAAACAAGGGTGGAAGCACAACGGTGGTTTTTTCCCTGAAAAATAGTGGATTTTCAGGCATAAAATTGCACATATGTCTCCAAAGATTTTGATGCTCAGATTCTGGTATCCAGATGTTGGGATTTATCCCAAAGCAGGAACTGTAAATAGTAGAGAAAGTTTTTTTTTTTTTTTTAATTTTAAAGAACGAATTCCAGGGTTAAATGAAAATTCTGGTTGTGTTTTGCTAAATTGAGAATACATGTTACTTCTGAGAATGTACTTTAAAGAGCAAACAAATTTAACTAAAGCATGGCTATTAATTTTTTAGTGATTCTTTGTGGATTTTTGGGAAAGTAGTGTTTATTTGTATTAAACATTAACTGTACTGTACACTGTTAAATACACTGATATTATCAATATCCAAAAATAAACAATAACAATTTATATGGAGCTTCAAATTAGACCCATAAAATTTTATCACAGTGTTATTGAGCCAACTGAGTTTGAGACTGACAAAATACATAATTTTAACTATGTGATTCTTGTATCATTTGTTTTAAAACCCCAAGTTTAAAACATCTTTATATTTAAGTTTAATTATCAGTAATCAAAAATGTATGCCTAAAGTAACAGTCAAAAGCAAGTCAAATTTGTTATAACTTGTGTTGTTTAAAAAGGCCCCCAACTCAAATATTTTCCATTATTGTTTGAAAAAATAAAGAAAAAAGGATTATGTAAAATTTACCTATTTCCTTACACATTATAAAAATGATCTAGAGTCTGCAGGTGAGAGAGACTCACTTATCCTATCCTACTTGACCTTCAGGGCAGGTTGTCCTGGAAAAATTACATATAAAATAGATAATATTAGCAATGAAAAAAGACAGGAAAGAAAATAGAATCAAAGAGAGAAGATGTGGCCGGGCGCGGTGGCTCACACCTGTCTGTAATCCTAGCACTCTGGGAGGCCGAGGCGGGCAGATCGCTCAAGGTCCAGAGTTCGAATCCAGCCTGAGCAAGAGCGAGACCCTGTCTCTACTATAAATAGAAATAAATTAATTGGCCAACTAAAAATATATAGAAAAAATTAGCCGGGCATGGTGGCGCATGCCTGTAGTCCCAGCTACTTGGGAGGCTGAGGCAGGAGGATTGCTTGAGCCTAGGAGTTTGAGGTTGCTGTGAGCTAGGCTGAC